>CM044371.1:2049985-2052485 GCA_024294585.1 Vipera latastei
GGGATTCTTTCAGGCCTGAAAGCCTCAGGCTGGCCCCTCCAGCCCCCCCCCCCACTTTTTATCCTGGTTGGGGGAAGGAGGGAGGGGCCTGGAGGTCTGTGGCTTCAGTTCTTAAAGAGACAGCGTTCCTTTTTTTCTAAACAGGTTTGTCTTCTAAACAGGTTAGTAGTGGGGTCTTACTAAGCAAGGAGTAGCACTACTCGCCCCAAGGTCTTCGGGGGAGAGGAACGGGTTGGACACACGCGTGTGCTTGTGCGTGGTGTGTGTGTATTACCCCCCTCCCCCCACCATAGGCTACCTTCACGGAAGAACAAGGAGAGCTATAAACCACGATTGCAAGCCACCATAGAGGGGGAGAGGTGAGCAATGCCAGCAAACACTAACCAACCAAGCGGGTAAGCGGAAACCACTGCGGTGCTAACATCTGGCTTGTTTCTGAACGTTCAGGCTGATGGGACCTGGAGTAGGACCACGGGGGTTTCCATCAGAGCTAAACCAGGATGATGGAGGGCAAAAAAAATGGATTTGAAGAGAGGGAGGGGGAGAAAAAACTCTCCTTGCAATTCAGGAGCGATTAACATTTCTAATTATTGAGGTGACATCCATTCAAAGTGTGCCGGCTGGGGGATTCTGGGAGTTGAAGTCCTCGCCTCTTAAAGCAGGCCAGCTGGGGATTCTGGGAGTTGAAGTCCACTTGTCTTAAAGCAGGCCGGCTGGGGGATTCTGGGAGTGGAAGTCCACCCCTCTTAAAGCAGGCCGCCTGGGGGATTCTGGGAGTTGAAGTCCACTTGTCTTAAAGCAGGCCGACTGGGGGATTCTGGGAGTGGAAGTCCACCCCTCTTAAAGCATGCTTGCTGGGGGATTCTGGGAGTGGAAGTCCACCCCTCTTAAAGCGTGCTGGCTGGGGGGATTCTGGGAGGGGAAGTCCACTTCTCTTAAAGCATGCCAGCTGGGGGATTCTGGGAGTGGAAGTCCACCCCTCTTAAAGCATGCCAGCTGGGGGATTCTGGGAGTGGAAGTCCACGCCTCTTAAAGCAGGCTGGCTGGGGGATTCTGGGAGTGGAAGTCCACCCCTCTTAAAGCAGCCGGCTGGGGGATTCTGGGAGTTGAAGTCCTCCCCTCTTAAAGCATGCCAGCTGGGGGATTCTGGGAGTTGAAGTCCTCGTCTCTTAAAGCAGGACAGCTGGGGGATCTGGGAGTGGAAGTCCACCCCTCTTAAAGCATGCCAGCTGGGGGATTCTGGGAGTTGAAGTACACTTCTCTTAAAGCAGGCCGGCTGGGGGATCTGGGAGTGGAAGTCCACCCCTCTTAAAGCATGCCAGCTGGGGGATTCTGGGAGTTGAAGTACACTTCTCTTAAAGCAGGCCGGCTGGGGGATTCTGGGAGTGGAAGTCCATCCCTCTTAAAGCATGCCGGCAGGGGGATTCTGGGAGTTGAAGTCCACCTCTCTTAAAGCAGGCCGGCTGGGGGATTCTGGGAGTTGAAGTCCTCGTCTCTTAAAGCAGGACAGCTGGGGGATCTGGGAGTGGAAGTCCACCCCTCTTAAAGCATGCCAGCTGGGGATTCTGGGAGTTGAAGTACACTTCTCTTAAAGCAGGCCGGCTGGGGGATTCTGGGAGTGGAAGTCCATCCCTCTTAAAGCATGCCGGCAGGGGATTCTGGGAGTTGAAGTCCACCTCTCTTAAAGCAGGCCGGCTGGGGATTCTGGGAGTTGAAGTCCTCGTCTCTTAAAGCAGGACAGCTGGGGGATCTGGGAGTGGAAGTCCACCCCTCTTAAAGCATGCCAGCTGGGGGATTCTGGGAGTTGAAGTACACTTCTCTTAAAGCAGGCCGGCTGGGGGATTCTGGGAGTGGAAGTCCATCCCTCTTAAAGCATGCCGGCAGGGGGATCTGGGAGTTGAAGTCCACCTCTCTTAAAGCAGGCCGGCTGGGGGATTCTGGGAGTGGAAGTCCACGCCTCTTAAAGCAGGCTGGCTGGGGGATTCTGGGAGTGGAAGTCCACCCCTCTTAAAGGATGCCGGCTGGGGGATTCTGGGAATTGAAGTCACCCCTCTTAAAGCAGGCCGGCTGGGGGATTCTGGGAGTTGAAGTCCACTTCTCTTAAAGCAGGCCGGCTGGGGGATTCTGGGAGTGGAAGTCCACCCTCTTAAAGCAGGCCGGCTGGGGGATTCTGGGAGTTGTAGTCCACCCCTCTGAAAGTTGTCACGTTCGGTAACCTTAACCTAGTGTCTGGTCCTTCATATGTAATAATCTCTGATTCTGTTTAGCCATCAACCCCAGTGAACCTGATTCTGCTGCCTGCTAGGGCGAACCATTCCACTGCTCTGAATTCGAACTCGGCTCCTGGTACCTTGTATGTGCCTGCAGTTTTCTGGAGGCACTCACAAGGGGGTTGCCCCAGGCGCGAACTCTAGGCCCTTAATCCCAATGCTAAGCAGCTCTGATCCGACAGGTTAGTCCTCGATTTACGACGATTCATTTAGCGACCGTTTCCATTTAC
>CM044371.1:2057485-2067485 GCA_024294585.1 Vipera latastei
AAATCCCTGCTTGCAAGGGAGGACCTGGCGTTGGGCCAAAGAGGTGGGGAAGATTAACCAGGTTTAACCCAGATCCTGATCTGGCAGGTGGAAAAGGAGGAGGAGGAGGAGGAGGGGGGGGATTATGGGAGGACTAATCCCTGCCTCAAAGGGATTGACCTGGCCGGGGTGGGGGGGAACCTGGCAAAGGCGGACCGGCTGAGGAATGATGGCTTAGCGTCACAGCTCGGCCCGTCTTCAAAGTGGGGTTTATAGCTGAGAAGGGCAAATGGGATCCGGGGACAAATTGGGTGGTGGGTTCCTGAGGGAGGGGTGGTGGATGACACAGCTTTCTTTTCTTTTCTTTTTCCTTTCTTTTCTTTCTTTCTCTTCCTTTTTTTTCTGTTAATTTCTTGATTTCTCCTCCTTCCACTTTCTTTCTTTTTCCTTTCTTGAGTTCTCCTTCTTCCCTTCCTTCCTTCTTCCCTCCCTCCCTTTCTCCCTTCCTTCCTTCTTTCTTTCTCCTTTTTCTTTTTTCCTTTCCTCATTTCTCCTTCCTTCCTTCTTCCCTCCCTCCCTCTTCTTTCCTTCCTTCTTTATTTCTCCTCCCTCTTTCTTTTTCCTTTCTTAATTTCTCCTTCTTTCCTTCCTTCCTCCCTTTCCTTCCTTCATTTCTCCTCCCTCTTTCTTTCTTTTTCCTTTCTTAATTTCTCCTTTCCTTCCTTCTTCCTCCCTTCCTCCCTTTCCTTCCTTCATTTCTCCTCCCTCTTTCTTTCTTTCTTTTTCCTTTCTTATTTCTCCTTTCTTCCTTCTTCCTCCCTTCCTCTCTTTCCTTTCTTTATTTCTCCTCCCTCTTTCTTTCTTTCTTTCTTTCTTTCTTTCTTTCTTTCTTTCTTTCTTTCTTTCTTTCTTAATTTCTCCTTCTTTCCTTCCTTCCTTCTTCCCTCCCTCTTTCTTTCCTTCTTATTTCTTCCTTTTATTTTTCTTTCCTAATGTCTCCTTCCTTCCTTCCTCTCGTTCGGCCTGTTCTTTCTCTCTTCCATTCTTAATTTCTCTTTCCTTCTCTTTCTTTTTTCTTTCCTTCTTTCTTTCTTTTCTCCTTTAATTTCTTCATTCCTCTTCCCTTCTTTCTTTTATTTCTCCTCCCTTCCTCTTTCTTCCTCTCTTTGTCTTTCGTCTTCCTCTCTTCCATTCTTAATTTCTCTTTCCTCCTCCCTCCCTCCCCTTCCCCTTTCTTTTTCTTTCTCTTTTTTTCCTTTCCTTTCTTATTTTTTTCTTTGGTCCTTTAATTTCTTAATTTCTCTTTCTTTCTTTTTCTTTTTTCCTTTAATTTCTTAATTTCTTTCTTTCTTTCTCTTTCTTTCTTTCTTTCTTTCTTTCTCTTTGTTTCTTTCTTCCTTCTCTCTCTCTCACACTCCCTCCCTCCTTTCTTTCTTTCTTTCTTTCCTTCCTCTCTCTTCCTCCCTCCCTTATTTCTCTTTCTTTCTTTCTTCCCTCCCTCCTTTCTTTCTTTCTTTCTCTTTCTTTCTTTTTTTCCTTCCTTCCTCTCTCTTCCCTCCCTCCCTTTCTTTCTTTCTTCCTTCCTCTCTCTTCCCTCCCTCCTTTCTTTCTTTCTTCCTTCCTTCTTCCTCTCTCTTCCCTCCCTCCTTTCTTCTTTCTTTCTTTCTTTCTTTCTTTCTTTCTTTCTTTCTTTCTTTCTTCTTCTTCCTTCTCTCTCTCTCTCTCTCCTCCCTCCTTCCTTTCTTTCTTTCTTTCTTTCTTTCCTTCCTCTCTCTTCCCTCCCTCCCTTATTTCTCTTTCTTTCTTCCCTCCCTCCTTTCTTTCTTTCTCTTTCTTTCTCTTTTTTTCCTTCCTTCCTCTCTCTTCCTCCCTCCTTTCTTTCTTTCTTTCTTTCTTTCTTTCTTTCTTTCTTTCTTCTTTCTTTCTTTCTTTCTTCCTTTCTTTCTTTCTTCCTTCTCTCTCTCTCTCTCTCTCTCTCTCTCTCTCTCTCTCTCTCTCTCTCTCTCTCTCTCTCTCCCCCTCCCTCCCTCCTTTTCCTTCTTGGCCTTCTGACTTTTTGCTGCAAACGGTCGCTATTACACAGCACAAAACAAGCAGTTTACACACACACACACACACACACACACACACACACACCTTTGCCGTTCTTAATCTGCAGAGTCAGAGAGGAGAAAGCAATGCCAGGATTTGACCAGCGGGCGGACACACACACACACACCCGCCGTCTGTGTATGTATGTGTGTGTGTGTGTGTGTGTGTGTGTGTGTGCGTTTGTGTGCCTTCCTGTGTGCCTTTGTGTGTGTCACACAACTCCTAGGCCCTGGGCGAGACCCAACCTCCTTCACGTGGCTGGCATCAATAACTAAATATAAATAAATAGAATAAATGTGGATTTCGGAAGAGGGGGCGGGGGAGAAAACGGCTACCGATCTGGGGTGAAATGTAACAGACACCCCTCAATTCTTCAATGGGGTGTTTTATTTTTATTTTATTTTATTTTATTTTGGGGGGTGGGGGGGAGAAATGGCCTAGGGACATCCTGGTCTAATTCCTCCTGGATTACAATCCACCATTCCATGACTAAGCAAAAACCAAACCAGCTTGCGCTCTGCAAAGGAAACGCCGAGAAGTCAAATCTATATAAAATAATGAAGCCGAATAAAATAGAGCCCAAATCGAAGAAAGCCAAAGAAAAGAATGCAATAACATAATAAATAATAAAAGAAGAAAGCCAAAGAAAAGAATGCAATAACATAATAAATATAAAAGAAGAAAGTCAAAGAAAAGAATGCAATAAACATAGTAAATAATAAAAGAAGAAGTCAAAGAAAAGAATGCAATAAACATAGTAAATAATAAAAGAAGAAAGTCAAAGAAAAGAAAGCCCAATAAAATAATAAATAAAGTTTCATGCAAGGGTTCCATTTCCTAACCCAGCCATTATGTATGAATATAAAATATAAAAAGAAGATCAAGTCATATAAAATCAAATATAAAGTCAAATAAAGTCAAATAAAATCAAAGACGAAATAAAATAAAGTCAAATAAAATCCAACACGAAATAAAATAAAGTCAAATGAAATCCAAACGAAATAAAATCAAAACTTCAAATCAAATAATCAGATCAAACAATAAAATCAAGTCAAGTAAAATAATCAAATAAATATAAAATAAAGCCAAATCAAATCAAAAGGTCGAATAAAACAAAAGAAAACAATCAAGTCAAGTAAAATAATCAAAATGTAAAATAAAGTCAAACCAAATCAAAAATTTGAATAAAATAATATAATAGAGCAGGGGGTTGGACTAGATGACCTCCAAGGTCCCTTCCAACTTTATATTATTATTATTATTAATTATTATTATTATTATTATTATTATTATTATTATTATTATTATTATTATTATTATTATTATTATTATTATAGCGGACAGCCATTTGCCTGAAATGGTCTAGGGTTTCCTGCCTGAGCAGGGGGTTGGACTAGATGACCTCCAAGGTCCCTTCCAACTTTATATTATTATTATTATTATTATTATTATTATTATTATTTATTATTATTATTATTATTATTATTATTATTATTATTATTATTATTATTATTATTATTATTTAAATAATAAAGCCAAACAAAATAAAAAGGCCAAACCAAATAATCAAATGAAATACCGGTAATCAAAGGAAGCCAAATGAAAGAATAAAAAAATAAAATCAAGTCAAATAAAAATGAACCAAATAAAGTCAGGTCAAATGAATCCAAGAAAGGCAAATGTAAAATGAAATAAAGTCAACTATAAAATAAAGTCAAAGAATAAAGTCCAATAAAATAAAGTCCAATAAAAAGTCAAATCAAAGAAAGTCAAAGAAAGTCAAGTGAAAAGTCAAATAAAGATAAAATAAAAAAGGCAGAATTTCCAAAAGTTTTAGGCCAGAGAATTTGGGGGACGGACGCACACACCACACACAAACACACACACACACACACAAAACACACACACCAAACACCACCAAACAGGCCAGGAAAATTGGGGTGGAGGGTTTCCCCCTGCCGCCCACCCATATTTTACTTTGGACACGGCGGGGACCCCCCCCCAGACCTTTCGAGGGGAAAGTGGAGCCGGAGGGAGAGAAAATTAGGGGGTGCCCCCTTCCTCCCCGACATTGCGTTCAAACACACACACACACAGACACACACCCCAAAAAAATGTTGGGGTTTTTTGGGGGTGGGGTGCAAGCTGGCTTGTTAAGCCTTGCTCTGGAATTGGGGAAGCGGGGGAAGCGGGGGGGGGTCCCGAGGAGGCTCCGGTAGGAAAAAGCAGGCCGCAAAAAGATTTGGGGTGTTGTTTTTTTTTTGCGGGGTGGGGTGGCGAGGGGGTCCAGAACCAGCAGGAGGGAGCCGAGATCGAGAAGGAGCGACTTTGAAATCGGGGGGGGCCCCCAAAAAAGAGAGGGGATCGTCCCTCCTGCCCCCCCCCACCCTCGACCTTGGGGAACCGGCCTTTCCGGGCCTGGCACCCCGAGGGGACCCTTCCCCACGCGTGGACAAGCTTGGCATGAACGTCCTCGGGACGAGGGGAACCCCCCAACACACACACACACAAAACACGCACCCCCCCAATTCCCCGGGGGCCGTTCCCCCTTTCAGAGTGGTGGAGGCGGGGTGTGTGTGTGTGTGTAAACGGCGAGGCCTGCCCTTGTCAATGGCCAGGATGAGGGGTGGGGTGGGGGGTCCCGAAGAAGAGGGGGTCCCCGCTCGCCCCCCTCCAGGATCGGCCCAGCCCTCCGCCGGCCCTCTCTCCATCCATTCACCCCTCCCTCCCTCCCTCTCTCTTCCTCTCTCGTCTGTTTCTCTCTCTCTCTCTCTCTCATCTCTCTTCTCATCCATGTTTTCTCTCTCTCTCTCTCTCTCTCTCTCGTTTTTTCCCTCTCTCATCTGTTTCTCTCTCTCTCTCTAGCTCGTTTCTCCTCTCGTCTTTCTCTCTCTCGCTCATCTGTTTCTCTCTGATCTGTTTCTTTCTCTCTCTTCCTATCACCTATTTCTCTCCCTCTTTCATCTCTCTTTCTCTATCTCATCCGTTTCTCTCTCTCTCTCTTTATCTGTCTCCAGGTCATCTCTCTCTCTCTCTCTCTCTGTTTTTCTCTCTCTTTCTCTTTCATCTCTTTCTCTCCCTTTCTCATCTCTCTCTCATCTATGTTTCTCTCTTTCTTTCTCTCTCTTTCTCTCTCATCTGTTTCTCTTTCTCTCATCTATGTTTCTCTCTCTCTCTCTCTCATCTGTTTCTCTCTTTCTCTTTCTCTCTCATCTCTGTCTCATCAGGTTTCTCTTTCTCTCTCATGTATGTTTCTTTCTCTCTCTCTCTCATCTCTCTTTCTCTTTCTCTCTCTCTCATCTGTTTCTCTCTTTCTCTTTCTCTCTCATCTCTCTTTCTCATCTCTCATCTCTCTCATCTCTCTCTGTGTGTGTCTCGTCTCGGTTTCTCTCTCTCTCATCTGTTTCTCTCTTTCTCTTTCTCTCTCTCTCATCTATGTTTCTCTCTTTCTCTCTCTAATCTATGTTTCTTTCTCTTTTTCTTTTTCTCTCTCTCTCTCTCTCTCTTTCTCTCTTCATCACTCTCTGTCTCATCCAGGTTTCTCTCTCTCTCTCATCTATGTTTCTTTCTCTCTTTTTCTCCCTCTTTCATCTCTCTTTCTCTATCTCATCCGTTTCTCTCTCTCTCTCTTTATCTGTCTCCAGGTCATCTCTCTCTCTCTCTCTCTCTCTCTCTCTCTCTCTCTCTCTCTCTCTCTCTCTCTCTCTCTCTCTCTCTCTCTCTCTCTCTCTCTCTCTCTGTTTTTTCTCTCTCTTTCTCTTTCTCTCATCTCTTTCTCTCCCTTTCTCATCTCTCTCTTTCCCTTCTCTCTCTCATCTATGTTTCTCTCTTTCTCTCTCTCATCTATGTTTCTTCTCTCTTTTTCTCTCTCTCATCTCTCTCTGTCTCATCCAGGTTTCTCTTTCTCTCTCATCTATGTTTCTTTCTCTCTCTTTTTCTCTCTCTCTCATCTCTCTCTCTCTTTCTCTTTCTCTCTCATCTCTCTCTCATCTGTTTCTTTCTTCTCTCTCATTCTCTCTCTCATCTATTTCTCTTCTCTCTCTCATCTGTTTCTTTCTCTTTCTCTCTCTCATCTATGTTTCTTTCTCTCCTTTTCTTTCTCATCTCTCTCTCTCTTCTGTTTCTTTCTCTCTCTCTCTTTCTCTCATCTCTTTCTCTCCCTTTCTCATCTCTCTCTTTCCCTTTCTCTCTCTCATCTGTGTTTCTTTCTTTCTCTTCTCTCTCATCTGTTTTTCTTTTCTTTCATCTATGTTTCTCTTTCTCTTTTTCATATCTCTCTCTCTCATCTAGGTTTCTCTCTCTCTCATCTCTCTCTCTCTCTCATCTATGTTTCTTTCTCTCTCTTTCTCTTTTCTCTCTCTCTCATCTCTCTCTGTTTCTTTCTCTCTCTCATCTCTCTCTCTCTCTGTCGTCTAGGTTTCTCTCTCTCTCTCTCTCATCTATGTTTCTTTCTCTGTCTCTCTCATCTATGTTTCTTTCTCTCCTTTTCTTTCTCATCTCTCTCTGTTCTCTGTTTCTTTCTCTCTTTCTCTTTCTCTCATCTCTTTCTCTCCCTTTCTCATCTCTCTCTTTCCCTTTCTCTCTCTCATCTGTGTTCTCTTTCTCTTTCTCTCTCATCTCTCTCTCATCTGTTTCTTTCTTTCTCTCTCATCTCTCTCTCTCATCTATTTCTCTTTCTCTCTCTCATCTGTTTCTTTCTTTCTCTCATCTATGTTTCTTTCTCTCCTTTCTTTCTCATCTCTCTCTCTCTGTTTCTTTCTCTCTCTTTCTCTTTCTCTCATCTCTTTCTCTCCCTTTCTCATCTCTCTCTTTCCCTTTCTCTCTCTCATCTGTGTTTCTCTCTTTCTCTCTCTTTCTCTCTCATCTCTCTCTCTCATCTATGTTCTCTTCTCTCTCTCTCTCTCTCTCTCTCTCTGTCGGCTAGCTTTCTCTCTCTCTCTCTCTCTCTCATCTATGTTTCTTTCTCTCTCTTTCTCTTTTTCTCTCTCTCTCATCTCTCTCTGTTTCTTCTCTCTCTCATCTCTCTCTCTCTCTCTCTCTCATCTATGTTTCTTTCTCTCTCTTTCTCTTTCTCTCTCTCTCTCATCTCTCTCTGTTTCTTTCTCTCTCTCATCTCTCTCTCTCTCTCTCTCTCTCTCTCTCTCTCTCTCTGTCGTCTAGGTTTCTTTCTCTCTCTCTCTCTCTCATCTATGTTTCTTTTTCTCTCTCTCTCTCATCTATGTTTCTTTCTCTCCTTTTCTTTCTCATCTCTCTCTCTCTCTGTTTCTTTCTCTCTTTCTCTTTCTCTCATCTCTTTCTCTCCCTTTCTCATCTCTCTCTTTCCCTTCCTCTCTCTCATCTTTCTTTCTCTCTCTTTCTCTCTCATCTGTTTTTCTTTCTCATCTATGTTTCTCTTTCTCTTTTCATCTCTCTGTCTCATCTAGGTTTCTCTCTCTCATCTCTCTCTCTCATCTCTCTCTCTCTCTCTCATCTATGTTTCTTTCTCTCTCTCTCTCTCTCATCTCTCTCTCCCCCCCCCTCTCTCTCCAGGGCTTTAGGGGATGGGGCTGGAGAGGTTTTTTCTTTTGGGGGGGGGGTTTGCCTCACCTGGCTTCGTCGTCGCCGGCGCCTCGGCGGCCTTCCGACCCGCTGCGTCCTCTGGCATGGCGAGGGGTGCCTCTGGGACCCCCCCCTCTCTCTCTTTCTTGGTGTGGTGTGTGTGTGTGTTGGGGGGGGTGTCGTGCTGCGCAGCCGGCCAGGAGGCAAGGAGGGAGGGGGAGGCCGGAGAGAAAAAAGAGGGGGGGGAGGAAGCAGGGGGAGGCAGAGAGAGAGCCTGCGCGGGTGGAATGTGGGCTCTATTTAGTGTGTGTGTGTGTATGGGGGGGAGATTTTGCGGCTGGGGGGGTTGGGAAAGGCGGGCTAGCGATCCGGTTCTGGGCAGGGATGGGCTGGGATGCGGTGCGCTCGTCATCCCTCCAGTGATGTCAGCAGCCTTTGGTCCTCTCCCTCCCTCTCTCTCTCTCTCTCTCTCTCTCTCTCTCTCTGCCCCCCCCCCGCAGGAAAAAAAGGTGGGGGGGGGCTTGTGTGCCAGGCACTGCAGAGAGCAAATGGGGGGGGGGAGGGAGGGAGAGAGAGAGGGAGGGAGGGAGGGGGAAAAAGGGTTGCTGCTGAGGCTGGACCGTTGCATCATCCGGCAAAATAAATAAAATAAAATAAAATAAAATAAAATAAAATAATAAAATAAAATAAAATAAAATAAAATAAAATAAATAAAATAAAATAAAATAAATAAAATAAAATAATAAAATAAAATAAAATAAAATAAAATAATAAAATAAAATAATAAAATAAAATAATAAATAAAATAAATAAAATAAAATAAAATAAAATAAAATAAAATAAAATAAAATAAAATAAAATATAAATATAATAATAATAAAAAAATAAAATAAATAAAATAAAATAAAATAAAATAATAAAATAATAAAATAAAATAAAATAAAATAATAAATTAAAATAAAATAAAATAAAATAAAATAAAATAAAATAAAATAAAATAAAATAAAATAAAATAAAATAAAAAAATAAAATAAAATAAAAAAAATAAAATGAAATAAAATAAAATAATAAATTAAAATAATAAAATAAAAAATAAAATAAATAAAATAATAAAATAAAATAAAATAAAATAATAAAATAAAATAAAATAAAATAAATAAAATAAAATAATAAATAAAATAATAATAAAAATAAAATAAAATAAAATAAAATAATAAAATAAAATAAAATAAAATAAAATAAAATAAAATAAAATAAAATAAAATAAAATAAAATAAAATAAAATAAAATAAATAAAATAAAAAATAAAATAATAAAATAAAATAATAAAAAATGGGGGTGATGGGGGTGGGTGGTTGTTGTTTTTTTGCAAAGCCTCAGCAGCCAAAAAAAAAAAAAAGAGGGAGGGGGGGCCCTTGCAAGCCGCAGCAGCAAGCAAGGCTTCCAAAAAAAAAAAAAAAAGGTGGGGGGGCAGGCGGTGTGCGAGCTGCAGTAGAGAAAGAGGGCCTGCACCCCTTAAAACAAGGGGGGGCAGTGGCAAGCCTTAGCAGCAAAGCAGGGCTCGCAAAAAAAAAGTGGGGGTAAAGAAACAGGGCCTGCACCCCGCAAAAGGGGGGGGAGCTTTGCAAGCCTTAGCAAAGCAGGGCTTGCAAAAAAAGGGGGGCTTTGTAAGCCTTTGCAGAGAAGCAGGGCCTGCACCCCACAAAAGAAGGAGTGGGGTTGCAAGCCTTAGCAGCAAAGCAGGGCTTGTAAAAAAAAAGGGGGGGGGTTGAAAGCCGCAGCAGCATGCAAGTCTTGCGAAAAAAGTGGGGGTGTGTGTGTGCAAGCTGCAATAGAGAAACAGGGCCTGCACCCTATAAAAGAGGGGGGATTGGCAAGCTTAGCAGCAAAGCAGGGCTTGCAAAAAAAAAGTGGGGGGGGGCTTTGCAAGCCTTAGCAGGATGCTAAGGCTTGCGAAAAAAGTGGGGGGTGCGAGCTGCAGTAGAGAAGCAGGGCCTGCACCCCACAAAAGAAGGAGTGGGGTTGCAAGCCTTAGCAGCAAAGCAGGGCTTGTAAAAAAAAAAGAGGGGGGTTTGAAAGCCGCAGCAGCATGCAAGTGTTGCAAAAAAGTGTGTGGGGGGGTGCAAGCTGCAATAGAGAAACAGGGCCTGCATCCCACAAAAGAAGGGGGGGCTTTTGCAAGCCGCAGCAGCAAGCAAGGCTTGGAAAAAAGGGGGGTGCAAGCAGCAGTAGAGAAACAGGGCCTTCACCCCGCAAAAGAAGGGGGGGTTGCAAGCCTTAGCAGCAAAGGAGGGCTTGCAAAAAAAGGGGGGGAGCTTTGCAAGCCGCAGCAGCAAAAGGCAGGGCCTGCACCCCGCAAAAAAGGGGGGGTTGCAATCTGCAGCAGCAAAGC
>CM044371.1:2074985-2084985 GCA_024294585.1 Vipera latastei
AGATAGATAGATAGATAGATATAGGTATTATAGATAGACAAATGATTCATGAATAATGATACATAGATAGATAGATAGATATAGATAATGCATAAATAACAATAGAGAGACATGCAGAGATAGATGGATAGTTAGATAGATAGATAGATAGATAGGTAGATAGATAGAGATTAATAATGATGAGAGAGAGGCAGATATAGATAGATAGATAGATCGATAGATCGATAGATCGATAGATAAATATAGATATTATAGATAGACAAATGATTCATGAATAATGATACATAGATAGATAGATAGATAATGCATAAATAACAATAGAGAGACATGCAGAGATAGATGGATAGATAGATAGATAGATAGATAGATAGATATTGATAATGATAAAGAGAGAGGCAGTGATAGATAGATAGACCCGGGAAGGGGAAAAAAAAAACAACAACAACCCTCCCATTGGCTTTTGCAGGGGTCATCTCGGGGTCGCCGTGGAAACTGCCTCCTCCTGCCTTTTATCTCCATGGCGACCGGCAGGGATACCCAACCCGCTGGGTGATGGCTTAAGGGGCTTGTGGATTGCGGTGTTTTGTGCATCCTTCTGGCAATCAAGGGTGGAGGTTTCGGGACCTGGTGTGCTGGAGGAAAAGGGGGACACAAGGAGATTCTCTTTTTTTTGGGGAGGGGGGCAAATAAAAGGGGTCGTTTCGGGCGAAGGCGGGGTGTACGTCCTTTGGCTTTGCGCGGAGGACGTCAATCCGGGTCGTTAAATCGAGGACCGCACTCGGCCAACCGGGGGGGGAGGGGGGGAGAGGCGGAGAAGGCCGCTACTACGCCGTTACTCGCTCCCCCGCCCCTCCTTCGCCCCCCCACCACCAAGTTGAGGGGAAAAAAACAACAAAAAAAACCACACTCAGAAAATCGGGCCACGAAAGAGAAGCCGGCGCCAAATCTGTAACAAAATATATATATTTATATATATATATCCTTTAATTTCGCCGGAGTTTCACACTCGCTTCCCGTAGGAAAGTCTCCTCCTCCTCTTCCTCAAACGCCCCCCCCCCCCCGAATCCCCACTCCGGGCAATAGGGCCGAGCCGTCCAATCCGTCCCCTTTTAGAGAAAACGTTCCCGGCGCCGGGTTCTTATCCCGCCAGATCTTTGGCCACGGCTTTCTGGATCTTGTCTTTGAGATATTGGCTTTTCTTCCACTCCGTGTTCAGGTTGAACCACTCGTGGTAAGGCACCTGTTGGGAGGAGGAAGAGGAGGAGAGAGATGACGAGGTGGGAAGGGACCTCGGAGGTCATCTAGTCCAACCCGCTGCTCAGGCAGGAGAGTCTCACACAATCACGGAAGGACAGAGATGGAACGGACCCCGGGAGGTCATCTAGTCCAGCCCGCTGCTCAAGCAGGAGATCCTTCCAGAATCATAGAATGACAGAGTTGGAAGGGACCCTGGAGGTCATCTAGTCTATCCCTCGTGCTCGAGCAGGAGACCCCGACAGAATCACGGAAGGAGAGGTGGAAGGGACCCCGGGAGGTCATCTAGTCCAGCCTCCTGCTCGAGCAAGAGACCCTGACGGAATCATAGAATGACAAGAGTTGGAAGGGACCTCGGAGGTCATCTAGTCCAGCCCCCGTGCTCGAGCAGGAGAGTCTTACACAATCATGAAATGACAAGAGTTGAAAGGGACCTCAGAGGTCATCTAGTCCAGCCCCCGTGCTCGAGCAGGAGACCCCGACAGAATCACGGAAGGAGAGGTGGAAGGGACCCCGGGAGGTCATCTAGTCCAGCCCCCTGCTCGAGCAAGAGACCCTGACGGAATCATAGAATGACAAGAGTTGGAAGGGACCTCGGAGGTCATCTAGTCCAGCCCCCGTGCTCGAGCAGGAGAGTCTTACACAATCACGAAATGACAGAGATGGAAGGGACCCTGGAGGTCATCTAGTCCAACCCACTACTCAGGCAGGAGATACTTCCAGAATCATAGAATGACAGAGTTGCAAGGGACCCTGGAGGTCATCTAGTCCATCCCTCGTGCTCGAGCAGGAGACCCAGACGGAATCACGGAAGGACAGAGGTGGAAGGGACCCCGGGAGGTCATCTAGTCCAGCCCCGTGCTCAAGCAAGAGACCCCGACAGAATCACGGAATGACAGAGTTGGAAGGAACCTCAGAGGTCATCTAGTCCAACCCCCTGCTCAAGCAGAAGACCCTTCCAGAATCATAGAATGACCGAGTTGGAAGGAACCTCAAAGGTCATCTAGTCCAACCCCCTGCTTGAGCATTTAGGCCCTGAAAAAATCGTGGAAGGACACAGCTGGAAGGGACCCTGGAGGTCATCTAGTCCAGCCCGCTTGAGCAGGAGGCCCTGACGGAATCAGGGAAGGACGGAGCTGGAAGGGACCCTGGAGGTCATCTAGCCCCACCCGCCTGCTCAAGCAGAAGACCCTTCCAGAATCATAGAATGACAAGAGTTGGAAGGAACCTCAGAGGTCATCTAGTCCAACCCTCTGCTCAAGCGCGAGAGCCTTCAAGAATCATGGAAGGGCAGAGCCTGAAGGGACCCCAGAGGTCATCTATCCCGGACTCACCTCGACCACCGCAAAGCCAGCGGTTTGGATGTGCCGTCGGGCCATGACGAAGCGGCCCAGAAGATCTTTACTCCGGCTGCTGAAATTGGGGAATTCCCAGAGGAGAAAAGCAAGCCTGTCTCGGAGAAGGAAGGAAGGAAGGAAGGAAGGAAGGAAGGAAGGAAGGAAGGAAGGAAGGAAGGAAGGAAGGAGAGACAAAAGGGAGGGAGGGATGAAGGACAGAAGGAAGGAAGGAGGGAAGGAAGGAAGGGGAGACAAAGGGGAGGGAGGGATGGACAGAAGGAAGGAAGGAGGAAGGAAGGAAGGAAGGAGAGACAAAAGGGAGGGAGGAAGGAAGGAAGGAAGGAAGGAAGGAAGGAGAGACAAAAGGGAGGGAGGAAGGAAGGAAGGAAGCAAGGAAGGAAGGAAGGAGACAAAAGGGAGGGAGGAAGGAAGGAAGGAAGGAAGGAAGGAGAGACAAAAGGGAGGGAGGGAGAAAGGACAGAAGGAAGGAAGGAGGGAAGGAAGGAAGGGGAGACAAAGGGGAGGGAGGGATGGACAGAAGGAAGGAAGGAGGAAGGAAGGAAGGAAGGAGAGACAAAAGGGAGGGAGGAAGGAAGGAAGGAAGGAAGGAAGGAGAGACAAAAGGGAGGGAGGAAGGAAGGAAGGAAGCAAGGAAGGAAGGAAGGAGACAAAAGGGAGGGAGGAAGGAAGGAAGCAGAGACAAAAGGGAGGGAGGGATGAAGGAAGGAAGGAAGCAAGGAAGCAAGGAAGGAAGGAGAGACAAAAGGGAGGGAGGGATGAAGGAAGGAAGGAAGGAGAGACAAAAGGGAGGGAGGGATGAAGGAAGGAAGGAAGGAGAGACAAAAGGGAGGGAGGGAGGAAGGAAGGAAGGAAGGAGAGACAAAAGGGAGGGAGGGATGAAGGAAGGAAGGAAGGAAGGAAGCAAGGAAGGAAGGAGAGACAAAAGGGAGGGAGGGATGAAGGAAGGAAGGAAGCAAGGAAGCAAGGAAGGAAGGAGAGACAAAAGGGAGGGAGGGATGAAGGAAGGAAGGAAGGAAGGAAGGAAGGAAGGAAGGAAGGAAGGAAGGGAGAGACAAAAGGGAGGAAGGAAGGAAGGAAGGAAGGAAGGAAGGAAGGAAGGAAGGAGAAACAAAAGGGAGGGATGAAGGAAGGAAGGAAGGAGAAAAAGGAAGAACAAAGGAAGAAAGGGAGGGAGAGAGAAAGGAAGGAGGGAGGGAAGGAGAGACAAAAGGGAGGGAGGGATGAAGGAAGGAAGGAAGGAAGCAAGGAAGCAAGGAAGGAAGGAAGGAAAGAAGGAAGGAAGGAGACAAAAGGGAGGGAGGAAGGAAGGAAGGAAGGAAGGAAGGAAGGAAGGAAGGAAGGAAGGAAGGAAGGAGAGACAAAAGGGAGGGAGGAAGGAAGGAAGGAAGGAAGGAAGGAGAAACAAAAGGGAGGGAGGGATGAAGGAAGGAAGGAGAAAAAGGAAGAACAAAGGAAGAAAGGGAGGGAGAGAGAAAGGAAGGAGGGAGGGAAGGAGGAAGGACAAGGAAGGAAAGAAAAGCACAGGAAGGAAGGAGAAAGGGAAGGAACGAAGGAAGGGGAGAAAAAAGGGAGGGAGGGAGGAAGGACAGAAGGAAGGAAGGAAGGAATAAAGGAAGGATGGAAAAAAGAGGGAGGGAGGGAGGACAAAGAAGGGAGAAGGGAGGGAGGAAGGAAAGAGAAATAAGAATAATCAACCAATCAACTCAGAGAAAGGATCACATGTGGGCAGGGGGGGGGAGATTGTGCTTCTGAGGACCCCCCCCCCAGTCTTTCTTCCTCCTCCTCCTCCTCCTCCTTCCTCCCAGCACTGATGACGTTCCCTAGTTGGGTCATGAGACGTCCACAACATCGTTTCTCCCTAAACATCCTATCTATCTATCTATCTATCTATCTATCTATCTATCTATCTATCTATCTATCTATCTATCTATCTATCTATCTAATCTTTCTAATCTATCTATCATCTATATCATTTTTCACTGTCTCTTATTTATCTATCATCTATATCATCTTTCACTATATCTTATCTATTTATCATCTATATCATCTTTCACTCTATTTATCCTATCTATCTATCTATCTATCTATCTATCTATCTATCTATCTATCTATCTATCTATCTATCTATCTATCTCATCTTTCACTCTGTCTATCTTATCTGTCTATCATCTATATCATCTTTCACTCTATCTAATCTATCTATCTTTCACTCTATCTGTCTATCTTATTTATCTATTATCTATCTCATCTTTCACTCTATCATCTATATCATCTTTCACTCTATTTATCTTATCTATCTAACTATCATCTATATCATCTTTCACTCTATCTAATCTATCTATCATCTATATCTTCTTTCACTCTATCTATCTATCTATCTATCTATCTATCTATCTATCTATCTATCTATCTATCTATCTAATCTTTCTAATCTATCTATCATCTATATCATCTTTCACTCTCTTATTTATCTATCATCTATATCATCTTTCACTATATCTTATCTATTTATCATCTATATCATCTTTCACTCTATTTATCCTATCTATCTATCTATCTATCTATCTATCTATCTATCTATCTATCTATCTATCTATCTATCTCATCTTTCACTCTGTCTATCTTATCTATCTATCATCTATATCATCTTTCACTCTATCTAATCTATCTATCTCATCTTTCACTCTATCTGTCTATCTTATTTATCTATCATCTATCTCATCTGTCACTCTATCATCTATATCATCTTTCACTCTATTTATCTTATCTATCTAACTATCATCTATATCATCTTTCACTCTATCTAATCTATCTATCATCTATATCTTCTTTCACTCACTCTATCTATCTATCTATCTATCTATCTATCTATCTATCTATCTATCTATCTATCTATCATCTATTTTTACTACCTGGCTGCTTCTGGGGTAGTAAACACCTCCTCCTTAACCCCCCCCCCCACACCTTTCCTACCTCTAGGAAGTCTCTCACCTTCTGTACCCCACCTCCGTAGACGGCTGCTCCCCCGAGGAAGCCTGAAGCTCGACCCCCGTGAGCGGGTTGTTTTCGGAGTCCAGCACCATCTCGGCGTCTGCAAAGAGAGAGAGAAAACCCCCTCCGCCTTTTGTTTTCGTACCGGGGGAAATCTTCGCTTTGCGACCACGAAGGCACCCCCCCTTCTCCTGCTAAGCGAGACGATTCCCTTCCGAGGAGGTTGTTGCCCCGTTTGGATGATCTCACTGCCCCCAACCCCACCCCCCCAGGTCCCTTAAGCGAACCCCTGCAGGCAGGAAGCTTTCCCCGCCTCCCCCGCGCCATCTGACGGTCGCAAAAGGAGAAACATGCAACCGTCGTAAAGACGAGTCGGTTTGCCAAGTGTCTGAATTCCCACCCCCCCCCCCCGTGGTGCAGGGAGGGGAGGAACGAGGGGAAACGGTCGTTAAAACGGGGGGTCAAAAACTCACCGCACCCGTGTCTCGCTTAGCGACGGAAAGGCCGGCGTCGCACGTTCGAAGCACACGGGGAAATCTGAGGCCGAGGTTCTACCTGGAGGTCGGGAGCGAAGGGGATTCCCCCCCTCCCCAAAACCATGTGTGTGTGTTTGTGTAGGTCTCACCGAGTTTCCAGCCGTACGGCGTCTCCACGTTGAAGCGGAGCCTCGCCTCCTCGCCAGCCACTTTGGCGAGGACGGCGTTGACGTCAGTCTGGAGGGAAGTCGGGGTCCGGGTGAGCCCCAAATCCTGGAGGGTCAGCCGGTCTGGCGGGAGGAAGGGGCCGGCGTAACCGGGAGACTCCAGCTGGGCCGTGGCGTTGATGTGCATCAGCTTCAGCCAGGCGTTCTGACGAGCCGGCGTCCAGTTGCCTGCGGAGGGGGAAACGGGCGCGGAAGGGATAGGGCCAGGAAGGGACCTCGGGAGGCCATCCAGTCTGACCCCCCCTCCTCCTCCTCCCCACGTCCCCTCGCTGGGAGGCAAAAGGAATGCTTCGGGGCACCCCAGCGGCCTCTTGACGTTGGTTTTTTTTTCCCCGTCTTTCTCCTGCCCTCCTTCTCTAGTTAGATTTCCCTCTCGTTTCCTTCCTTCGTTCCTTCCTTCCGTGACTTTCCTCCCTTCCTCCTTTTCCTTCTTTCCTTCCATGACTTTCCTTCCTTCCCCCTCCCTCCCTGTATTCCTTCCTTCCTTCCATGATTTTCCTCCCTCTCTTCTTTCCTTCCTTCCTTCCATCCCCCTCCCTCCCTGTATTCCTTCCTTCCTTCCTTCCTTCCTTCCTTCCTTCCTTCCTTCCTTCCTTCCTTCCTTCCTTCCTTCTTCCCTCCCTTCCCTCCTATCTCTTTCCATTCCTTTCCTTTTCCTTCACTCTCTTTTCAGAGAATAACTCGAACCCTTAACCCTCACGGAATCGTTAAGACTCATGGAGGTGCACGGGACCTCGGAGGTCCTCTAGTCCAGCCCCTTGCTCGAGCGGGCAACCCTTACAGAATCATAGACGAATGGAGGTGGACGGGACCTCAGAGGTCATCCAGTCCAACTCCCTGCTCAAACGGGCAACCCTTTACAGAATCATAGATGAATGGAGTTGGATGGGACCTCAGAGGTCATCCAGTCCAACCCCATGCTCGGACCGGCAACCTTTAAAGAATCATAGACTCATGGAGGTGGACGGGACCTCAGAGGTCATCTAGTCCAACCCCATGCTCAGGCAGGCAACCTTTAAAGGATCATAGACTCATGGAGGTGGACGGGACCTCAGAGGTCATCTAGTCCAACCCCATGCTCGAGCGGGCGACCCTTACAGAATCATACTGATGAAGGTGAATGGGACCTCAGAGGTCATCTAGTCCAACTCCTTGCTCGAGCGGGCCACCCTTACAGAATCATACTCATGGAGGTGGACGGGACCTCGGAGGTCATCCAGTCCAACCCCCCCCGCTCAAGTCAGTGTACCACGCTGAGGAGGCCGTGTGGGGGGGGGGGCGGAGTAATCCGATAGTAAGTTTACTCCAAGCTAGTAAACTCCCACCCCGCTCACCAGACCCGGCTTCGGACGGACTTCAAACTCTTCCTACCGAAGAAAGCGGAGTAAAACGTGGGCAGCAAAACGCTCTGGAAGTGGACGGCTTCCGCTTGCTGCAAGACGCACAACGACCAGACCAGGTCGACCAGCGAGGAAGGACTGAGGCTGCCGAGTTGACCGTCCAGGATGTGGTGGCTCTGGAAGAGAGAGGAGGGCGAAGGGCAGAAGGGAGAGAGAGTGAAGCGAGGAAAGGGGGGGGGGCGTTTCATCCCCGGCCCGGTTTGTACGCCTCTCTTCCGATTTACTGTGAATGCGCCCCCGAGATCTCGTCGGTCGGACGTCTTTTCCGGTGACTCCCCTTGCAAGTTCCTTCTAGGGCTCTGCGTCTGCCTGGCTTCTCCTCCTCCGTTTGCCCTTCCTTTCTTCCTTCCTTCCTTCCTTCTTCCTTCCTTCCTCCCCATCCCCTTCCTTTCTTTTCCTTCCTTCCTTCTTTCCCTTTCCTTCCTTCCTCTTTCCCTTCTTCTTCCTTCCTCCTTTCCCTTCCTTCCCTTTTATTCCTTCTTCCTTTCCTTTCCTCTCCTTCCATTTTTTTCCTTCCTTCCTCGCCATCTCCTTTCTTCCTTTGTTCCTTTCCCTTCCTTCCTTTTTCCTTCTTCCTTTCCTCCTTTTCCTTCCTTCCCTTTTACTCTTTCCTTCCATTCCTTCTTTTCCTTCCTTTTCCTTCCTTCCTCCCCATCTCCTTCCTCTTTGCCTTTCCTTTCTTCCTTTTCCTTCCTCCCCATCTCCTTTCTTCCTTCCTTTGTTCCTCTTTCCCTTCCTTCCTTCTTCCTTCCTCCCCATCTCCTTCCTTTCTTTTCCTTCCTTCCTTCTTTCCCTTTCCTTCCTTCCTCTTTCCCTTCTTCTTCCTTCCTCCTTTCCCTTCCTTCCCTTTTATTCCTTCTTCCTTCCCTTTCCTCTCCTTCCATTCTTTTCCTTCCTTCCTCGCCATCTCCTTCCTTCCTTTGTTCCTTTCCCTTCCTTCCTTTTTTCTTCTTCCTTTCCTCCTTTTCCTTCCTTCCCATTTACTCCTTCCTCCTTTCTTTCCTTCCATTCCTTCCTTTTCCTTCCTTCCTCCCCATCTCCTTCCTCTTTGCCTTTCCTTTCTTCCTTTTCCTTCCTCCCCATCTCCTTCCTTCCTTCCTTTGTTCCTCTTTCCCTTCCTTCCTTCTTCCTTCCTCCCCATCTCCTTCCTTTCTTTTCCTTCCTTCCTTCTTTCCCTTTCCTTCCTTCCTCTTTCCCTTCTTCTTCCTTCCTCCTTTCCCTTCCTTCCCTTTTATTCCTTCTTCCTTCCCTCTCCTTCCATTCTTTTCCTTCCTTCCTCGCCATCTCCTTCCTTCCTTTGTTCCTTTCCCTTCCTTCCTTTTTCCTTCTTCCTTTCCTCCTTTTCCTTCCTTCCCATTTACTCCTTCCTCCTTTCTTTCCTTCCATTCCTTCCTTTTCCTTCCTTCCTCCCCATCTCCTTCCTCTTTGCCTTTCCTTTCTTCCTTTTCCTTCCTCCCCATCTCCTTCCTTCCTTCCTTTGTTCCTCTTTCCCTTCCTTCCTTCTTTCCTCTTTCCTCATTTTCCTTCCTTCCCTTTTACTCTTTCCTTCCCTTCCTTCTTTTCCTTCTTTCCCTTCCTTCCTCCCCTTTTCTTCCTTCCTCCTTCCCTTCCTTCCTTCTTTATATTTTATTTTTTTTTCTATTTTTCTGTTCTATTCGATATTCGACATTCTGTTAAAATATCCCATTAAAATATTCTATTCTATCCAATGGTCTATTCTGTTCTCTTCCATTCCATATTCCATTTTCTTTTCTACTCTATTCTACTGCTAAGCTTGTAAGCCGCCCTGAGTCTTCGGAGAAGGGCGGGATATAAATGGGATTAAAATAAATAAAAAAATAAATAAAATAATTCTATTCCATTCTCATTCCACATTTTCTATTCTATTCTATTCTGTTTTCTATTCTCTATTCTGCTTTAAAAAAGGGACGCGGTGGCTCAGTGGGTTAGGACGCTGAGCTTGTCGATCAGATGGTTGGCAGTTTGGCGGGTCGAATCCCGAGTGCAGCGTAACAGAGTGGAGCGCCTGTTACTCGTCCCAGCTTCTGCCAGCCTAGCAGTTCGAAAGCACGTAAAAATGCAAGTAGAAAAATAGGGACCGCTCCGGTGGGAAGGTAACAGCGTTCCGTGCGCCTTTGGCGTCTAGTCATGCCGGCCACATGACCACGGAGACGTCCTCGGACAAGCGCTGGCTCTTCGGCTTTGAAACGGAGATGAGCACCGGCCCCTAGAGTCGGAAACGACTAGCACGCATGTGCCGGGGAACCTTTACCTTTACTTTATGTGTGTATGTA
>CM044371.1:2089985-2110308 GCA_024294585.1 Vipera latastei
GAGAGGGAGGGGAGGGGGTGGTGGAAGTCAAGTCTTGGGACGTCGGAAGGTGGTGGTGGTCCAACCCGTAACGGACGCAAAGAAATGCCCATTTCCCTCCTCGCCGTCGGAAAACCGAGGACCCCCCCCCCCACACACACACACGCAGACGCACCCGATTCGGGCCAGTTCTCTCCCGCCATCCCCTTTTTTTCGCCCGGAGGGGATTTGGCACGGGGAGAGGGGGGTGGGGGAGAAAAGAGAGGAACGTTTCCCTCACCGAAGGCGAAGGCCAAATCCAACAGGATGTCCGGCGAGACGGCGAAATGCTTTTGGACAAAATGGTAGGAGATGGCGCGGAGCACCGGCAAGGAGCGGAGGTTGCGCTGCGCCAGCGCGACGGCGATCCGGCGAATGTCCTCCGGCGAGAAACGGGCGGCCAGCTCCAGGGTCTGCGGGGGGGGGGGGGAAGATCCGTTCCCGGAGTTGTCAAAAAGCAAACAGGGCCGGGGAGAAGGGGGGTGGGGAGAAAGGAAGAGGCGAGGAGGGGGAAAGGGAGGTAAAAAATGGGGAGGGGGAGAGGTCAGGGAGATGATGTTGCCTAGTTGGGTCATGAAACGTCTGCAAGGAAAGCACCCAGCTCAGAGAGCACCCAGGACCCCACAGTCCTCTTTTCTTTCTTTCTTTCTTTTTCTTTCTTCCTTCCTTCTTTCTAGCACTGATGACATTCGCTAGTTGGGTCACGAGACGTCTGCAAGGGAACCAGCCAGCTCAGAGGGCACCGAGGAGCCCACAGTCCTTCCTTCCTTCCTCTATTTACTTTCCCCTTCCTTCCTTCCTTCCTTCCTTCCTTCCTTCCTTCCTTCCTTCCTTCCTTCCTTCCTTCCTCCCTTCTAGCCCTGATGACGTTCCCTAGTTGGGTCATGAAACGTCTGCAAGGAAACCACCCAGTTCAGAGTCCGTCCTTCCTTCCTTCCTTCCTTCCTTCCTTCCTTCCTTCCTCTATTTACTTTCCCCTTCCTTCCTTCCTTCCTTCCTTCCTTCCTTCCTTCCTTCCTTCCTTCCTCCCTTCTAGCCCTGATGACGTTCCCTAGTTGGGTCATGAAACGTCTGCAAGGAAACCACCCAGTTCAGAGTCCTTCCTTCCTTCCTTCCTTCCTTCCTTCCTTCCTTCCTTCCTTCCTTCCTTCCTTTCCTTCCTCTATTTACTTTCCCTCTTCCTTCCTTCCTTCCTTCCTTCCTTCCTTCCTTCCTTCCTTCCTTCCTTCCTTCCTTCCTCCCTTCTAGCCCTGATGACGTTCCCTAGTTGGGTCATGAAACGTCTGCAAGGAAACCACCCAGTTCAGAGTCCTTCCTTCCTTCCTTCCTTCCTTCCTTCCTTCCTTCCTTCCTTCCTTCCTTCCTTCCTTCCTTCCTTCCTCTATTTACTTTCTCCTTCCTTCCTTCCTTCCTTCCTTCCTTCCTTCCTTCCTTCCTTCCTCCCTTCTAGCCCTGATGACGTTCCCTAGTTGGGTGATGAAACGTCTGCAAGGAAACCACCCAGTTCAGAGTCCTTCCTTCCTTCCTTCCTTCCTTCCTTCCTTCCTTCCTTCCTTCCTTCCTTCCTCTATTTACTTTCCACTTCCTTCCTTCCTTCCTTCCTTCCTTCCTTCCTTCCTTCCTTCCTTCCTTCCTTCCTCCCTTCTAGCCCTGATGACGTTTCCTAGTTGGGTCATGAAATGTCTGCAAGGAAACCACCCAGCTCAGAGTCCTTCCTTCCTTCCTTCCTTCCTTCCTTCCTTCCTTCCTTCCTTCCTTCCTTCCTTCCTCTATTTACTTTCCACTTCCTTCCTTCCTTCCTTCCTTCCTTTCCTTCCTTCCTTCCTTCCTTCCTTCCTCCCTCCCTTCCTTCCTTCCTTCCTTTCTTCCTCCCTTCTAGCCCTGATGATGTTCCCTAGTTGGGTCCCGAAACGTCTCCGAGGAAACAACCCCCCCAGCTCAGAGAGCAATTGGGCCCTCTCCCGCCGGGCTCAGCAGGGCGGAAAATAAAAATGGGAAAATAAAATAAAATAATAATAATAATAATAATTGTTGTTGTTAGTTGCGAAGTCGTGCCCGACCCATCGCGACCCCACGGACAACGTTCCTCCAGGCCTTCCTGTCCTCTACCATATTCTGGAGTCCATTTAAGCTCACGCCTACTGCTTCAATAATAATAATAATAATAATAATAATAATAATAATAATAATAATAATAATAATAATAATAATAATAATAATAATAAATAATAATAATAATAATAATAATAATAATAATAATAATAATAATAATAATAAATAATAATAATAATAATAATAATAATAATAATAATAATAATAATAATAAATAATAATAATAATAATAATAATAATAATAATAATAATAATAATAATAAAAAAAAAAAACAAAAACAAAACCCCGGGGGTTTCTTCACCTTATCCTCCAGCCGCTCTCGCAGCTGCGGGGAGAGATGCTCCTGGTTGGCCAAGAGCAGGGCGATGGTGGGGGCGTCCTCGATCTCGGCCCAGCGCATCTCCAGCTGGGCCAGCAGCTCGGCCAGAAGCTCGTGAGGCTGCTGGCCCCGGGGCAGGCAGGCGGCCAGGTGGGCGGCCAGCGAGGCTAAGCGCCGGTAAGGCAGCGCCCGCAGACGCCACCGTAGCTCCAGCTCGGCCCGAGCGCAGCTCCTTCTGCTGGGCGGGCACCCCGAGGAAGTACAAGCTCTTCAGCAGGTTGATCAAGACCGGGTCCCGGATTCGGGGGGGCCTGCGGTGGAGAGAGGAGGAGGAGGAGGAGGAGGAGGAGGAGGAGGAGGAGGAGGAGGAAGAGAGGGGAGGGGGGGGCGGAGGAGGCGGTAAACTGGAGGGTTTTAAAGTTTTAAAACGGGTCCGTTTCCCCTCCCTCCCCCCCCCCCCACCGATGGTTTGGGGACCGAAGCAGACCCGGAACGTCGGAATAAATAAGGAAGGAAATAAGTAAAGCAAGAAATGATGGCCTCCTCGGGGATTAAAAGAAACGAGAAAAAAAACAAACACAACTTCAAACGTGAATTGAAAGAAAGGAGGAAAGAAAGAAGGAAGGAAGGAAAGAGTAGAAGGAAGGAAGGAAGAAAAAGAGAAAGAAAGGAGAAAGAAAGCAGAAGAAAAAGAAAGAAAAAGAGGAAGAAAGAAAGACAGAAGGAAGGAAGGAAGGAAAGAGGGAGGGAGAAAGGAAGAGAGAAAGGGAACATGGAATGGGGAAAGAAAGAGAAAGAAAGAAAGAAAGAAAGAAAGAAAGAAAGAAAGAAAGAAAGAAAGAAAGAAAGAAAGAAAGAAAGAAAGAAAGAAAGAGAAAGAAAGAAGAAGGAATGGAGAAAGAAAGAAAGGAGAGAGAAAAAAGACAGAAGGAAAGAAAGAAAAAAGCAAGAGAATGAAAGACGGAAGGAGAGAGAGAAAGAGAGAAGGAAGGAAGGAAAGAGAAAAAAGAAAGGAAAAAGAGAAGGAGAGAAAGAAGAAAGAAGGAAGGAGAGAGAAAGAGAAAGAAGGAAGGAAAGGAAGGAAGAGGAAGGAAGGAGAAAAAGACAGAAGGAAAGAAAGAAGGAAGGAAGGAAGGAAGGAAGGAAGGAAGGAAGGAAGAAAGGAAGGAAGAAAAGGAAGGAAGGAAGGAAGGAAGGAAGGAAGGAAAGGAAGGAAGAAAAGGAAGAAAAGAAGGAAGAAAAGGAAGGAAGGAAGGAAGGAAGAAAAGGAAGGAAGGAAGGAAGGAAGGAAGGAAGGAAGGAAGAAAAGGAAGGAAGGAAGGAAGGAAGGAAGGAAGGAAGGAAGGAAGGAAGGAAGGAAGGAAGGAAGGAAGAAAAGGAAGGAAGGAAGAAAAGGAAGGAAGGAAGGAAGGAAGGAAGGAAGGAAGGAAGGAAGGAAGAAAAGGAAGGAAGAAAAGGAAGGAAGGAAGAAAAGGAAGGAAGGAAAGAAGGAAGAAAAGGAAGAAAAGGAAGGAAGGAAGAAAGAAAAGGAAGGAAGGAAGGAAGGAAGGAAGGAAGGAAAGGAAGGAAGGAAGGAGGGAAGAAAAGGAAGGAAGAAGAAAGAAAGAAGGAAGGAAGGAAGGAAGGAAGAAAAGGAAGGAAGGGAGGAAGGAAGGAAAGGAAGGAAGGAAGGAAGGAAGAAAAGGAAGGAAGGAAGGAAAGAAGGAAGGAAGGAAAGGAAGGAAGGAAGGAGGGAAGAAAAGGAAGGAAGGAAGGCACCCACCACCTACCTCCTTGTAGGTGTGACGGAGCAGCTTTTGGAAACGCAGATCCCTCCGGATCTCCTGGTGGTCCAGTTTCAGCCGGGAGGCCAAGTGGGACCAGCGGGTGATCAGAAGCGAGGCCTGGTTGCCGCCGAGGTCCTGGAGATGTTCCGGGTTCAGAAGTTCCTCCACGCTGGAGGAAGCCATGACCAGCTCTTCCCACTTGGCCGACTTCTCCGGGGATTTGGACTCCGGGGATTTGCACTCGGCCACTTGCGAGAAGTGGGAAGCGGCTCCGAGGGCTTTGGCCAACCAGCCGGCGGGAAAGCCCGAGGGGGTGGCCAAGGCGCGGCAGAGCCAATAGCAGCGGGGGGGCAGCAGCCGGGCCGCCATCTTCCTGGTGGGAGGAGGAGGAAGCCTGGAGTAGGGGAGGAGGTGGAGGAAAGGGAAAAGGAAAAAAAAAACATAACACAGGGTTAGTAGCGACGGTTGGGGAAAGAATCTGTGGAGTAGCGATAACGGAGGGGGGGGTTTGAAGCGAGAGGGTCCTTGGTGGTCTCGCAGCTGGGAGGGTGGGGTGGGGGATCCTCACAGACGTCTCATGACCCAACTAGGGAACGTCATCAGGGCTGGAAGGGAGGAAGAGGAGGAGGAGGAGGAGGAGGAGGAGGAGGAGGAGGAGGAGGAGGAGGAGGAGGAGGAGGAGGAGGAGGAAGGAAGGACTGTGGGGTCCTGGGTGCTCTCTGAGATTGGCGGTTTTTCTGTAGATGTCTCATGACCCAACTAGGTAACACCACCAGGGCTTAGAGGTGTACGGTACAAGTGTTTTTGTTGGCTCCTTGATAATCAATGCTAAGGACGTTTCCTAGTTGGGTCACGAAACGTCTGCAAGAAAACCCCCCAGCTCAGAGTCCTTCCTTCCTTCCTTCCTTCCTTCCTTCCTTCCTTCCTTCCTTCCTTCCTTCCTTCCTTCCCTGATGACGTTTCCTAGTTGGGTCATGAAACGTCTGCAAGGAAACCCCCCCAGCTCAGAGTCCTTCCTTCCTTCCTTCCTTCCTTCCTTCCTTCCTTCCTTCCTTCCTTCCTTCCCTGATGACGTTTCCTAGTTGGGTCATGAAACGTCTGCAAGGAAACCCCCCAGCTCAGAGTCCTTCCTTCCTTCCTTCCTTCCTTCCTTCCTTCCCTGATGATGTTTCCTAGTTGGGTCATGAAACGTCTGCAAGGAAACCCCCCAGCTCAGAGTCCTTCCTTCCTTCCTTCCTTCCTTCCTTCCTTCCTTCCTTCCTTCCTTCCTTCCTTCCTTCCTTCCCTGATGACGTTTCCTAGTTGGGTCATGAAACGTCTGCAAGGAAACCCCCCAGCTCAGAGTCCTTCCTTCCTTCCTTCCTTCCTTCCTTCCTTCCTTCCTTCCTTCCTTCCTTCCCTGATGATGTTTCCTAGTTGGGTCATGAAACGTCTGCAAGAAAACCCCCCAGCTCAGAGTCCTTCCTTCCTTCCTTCCTTCCTTCCTTCCTTCCTTCCTTCCTTCCTTCCTTCCTTCCCTGATGACGTTTCCTAGTTGGGTCATGAAACGTCTGCAAGGAAACCCCCCAGCTCAGAGTCCTTCCTTCCTTCCTTCCTTCCTTCCTTCCTTCCTTCCTTCCTTCCTTCCTTCCTTCCTTCCCTGATGATGTTTCCTAGTTGGGTCATGAAACGTCTGCAAGAAAACCCCCCAGCTCAGAGTCCTTCCTTCCTTCCTTCCTTCCTTCCTTCCTTCCTTCCTTCCTTCCTTCCTTCCTTCCCTGATGACGTTTCCGAGTTGGGTCATGAAACGTCTGCAAGGAAACCCCCCAGCTCAGAGTCCGTCCGTCCTTCCTTCCTTCCTTCCTTCCTTCCTTCCTTCCTTCCTTCCTTCCTTCCTTCCCTGATGACGTTTCCTAGTTGGGTCACGAAACGTCTGCAAGGAAACCCCCCAGCTCAGAGTCCTTCTCTTCCTTCCTTCCTTCCTTCCTTCCTTCCTTCCTTCCTTCCTTCCTTCCTTCCTTCCCTGATGATGTTTCCTAGTTGGGTCATGAAACGTCTGCAAGAAAACCCCCCAGCTCAGAGTCCTTCCTTCCTTCCTTCCTTCCTTCCTTCCTTCCTTCCTTCCTTCCTTCCTTCCCTGATGACGTTCCCTAGTTGGGTCACGAAACGTCTGCAAGGAAACCCCCCAGCTCAGAGTCCTTCCTTCCTTCCTTCCTTCCTTCCTTCCTTCCTTCCTTCCTTCCTTCCTTCCCTGATGACGTTTCCTAGTTGGGTCATGAAACGTCTGCAAGGAAACCCCCCAGCTCAGAGTCCTTCCTTCCTTCCTACCTTCCTTCCTTCCTTCCTTCCTTCCTTCCTTCCTTCCTTCCTTCCTTCCCTGATGACGTTTCCTAGTTGGGTCATGAAATGTCTGCAAGGAAACCCCCCAGCTCAGAGTCCTTCCTTCCTTCCTTCCTTCCTTCCTTCCTTCCTTCCTTCCTTCCTTCCTTCCTTCCTTCCCTGATGACGTTTCCTAGTTGGGTCATGAAATGTCTGCAAGGAAACCCCCCAGCTCAGAGTCCTTCCTTCCTTCCTTCCTTCCTTCCTTCCTTCCTTCCTTCCTTCCTTCCTTCCTTCCTTCCTTCCTTCCCTGATGATGTTTCCTAGTTGGGTCATGAAACGTCTGCAAGAAAACCCCCCAGCTCAGAGTCCTTCCTTCCTTCCTTCCTTCCTTCCTTCCTTCCTTCCTTCCTTCCTTCCTTCCCTGATGACGTTTCCTAGTTGGGTCATGAAACGTCTGCAAGGAAACACCCCAGCTCAGAGTCCGTCCTTCCTTCCTTCCTTCCTTCCTTCCCTGATGACGTTTCCTAGTTGGGTCACGAAACGTCTGCAAGAAAAGCCCCCAGCTCAGAGTCCTTCCTTCCTTCCTTCCTTCCTTCCCTGATGACGTTCCCTAGTTGGGTCACGAAACGTCTGCAAGGAAACCCCCCAGCTCAGAGTCCTTCCTTCCTTCCTTCCTTCCTTCCTTCCTTCCTTCCTTCCCTGATGACGTTTCCTAGTTGGGTCATGAAACGTCTGCAAGGAAACCCCCCCAGCTCAGAGTCCTTCCTTCCTTCCTTCCTTCCTTCCTTCCTTCCTTCCTTCCTTCCTTCCCTGATGACGTTTCCTAGTTGGGTCATGAAACGTCTGCAAGGAAACCCCCCAGCTCAGAGTCCTTCCTTCCTTCCTTCCTTCCTTCCTTCCTTCCTTCCTTCCTTCTCTGATGATGTTTCCTAGTTGGGTCATGAAACGTCTGCAAGAAAACCCCCCAGCTCAGAGTCCTTCCTTCCTTCCTTCCTTCCTTCCTTCCTTCCTTCCTTCCTTCCTTCCTTCCTTCCTTCCCTGATGACGTTTCCTAGTTGGGTCATGAAACGTCTGCAAGGAAACCCCCCAGCTCAGAGTCCTTCCTTCCTTCCTTCCTTCCTTCCTTCCTTCCTTCCTTCCTTCCCTGATGATGTTTCCTAGTTGGGTCATGAAACGTCTGCAAGGAAACCCCCCAGCTCAGAGTCCTTCCTTCCTTCCTTCCTTCCTTCCTTCCTTCCTTCCTTCCTTCCTTCCTTCCTTCCTTCCTTCCTTCCCTGATGATGTTTCCTAGTTGGGTCATGAAACGTCTGCAAGAAAACCCCCCAGCTCAGAGTCCTTCCTTCCTTCCTTCCTTCCTTCCTTCCTTCCTTCCTTCCTTCCTTCCCTGATGACGTTTCCGAGTTGGGTCATGAAACGTCTGCAAGGAAACCCCCCAGCTCAGAGTCCGTCCTTCCTTCCTTCCTTCCTTCCTTCCTTCCTTCCTTCCTTCCTTCCTTCCTTCCTTCCTTCCCTGATGACGTTTCCTAGTTGGGTCACGAAACGTCTGCAAGGAAACCCCCCAGCTCAGAGTCTTTCCTTCCTTCCTTCCTTCCCTCCTTCCTTCCTTCCTTCCTTCCTTCCTTCCTTCCTTCCTTCCTTCCCTGATGATGTTTCCTAGTTGGGTCATGAAACGTCTGCAAGAAAACCCCCCAGCTCAGAGTCCTTCCTTCCTTCCTTCCTTCCTTCCTTCCTTCCTTCCTTCCTTCCTTCCTTCCTTCCCTGATGATGTTTCCTAGTTGGGTCACGAAACGTCTGCAAGAAAAGCCCCCAGCTCAGAGTCCTTCCTTCCTTCCTTCCTTCCTTCCCTGATGACGTTTCCTAGTTGGGTCATGAAACGTCTGCAAGAAAACCCCCCAGCTCAGAGTCCTTCCTTCCTTCCTTCCTTCCTTCCTTCCTTCCTTCCTTCCTTCCTTCCTTCCTTCCTTCCTTCCTTCCTTCCCTGATGATGTTTCCTAGTTGGGTCACGAAACGTCTGCAAGAAAAGCCCCCAGCTCAGAGTCCGTCCTTCCTTCCTTCCTTCCTTCCTTCCTTCCCTGATGACGTTTCCTAGTTGGGTCACGAAACGTCTGCAAGAAAAGCCCCCAGCTCAGAGTCCTTCCTTCCTTCCTTCCTTCCTTCCTTCCCTGATGACGTTCCCTAGTTGGGTCACGAAACGTCTGCAAGGAAACCCCCCAGCTCAGAGTCCTTCCTTCCTTCCTTCCTTCCTTCCTTCCTTCCTTCCTTCCTTCCTTCCCTGATGACGTTTCCTAGTTGGGTCATGAAACGTCTGCAAGGAAACCCCCCCAGCTCAGAGTCCTTCCTTCCTTCCTTCCTTCCTTCCTTCCTTCCTTCCTTCCTTCCTTCCTTCCCTGATGACGTTTCCTAGTTGGGTCATGAAACGTCTGCAAGGAAACCCCCCAGCTCAGAGTCCTTCCTTCCTTCCTTCCTTCCTTCCTTCCTTCCTTCCTTCCTTCCTTCCTTCCTTCCTTCCTTCCTTCCTTCCCTGATGATGTTTCCTAGTTGGGTCATGAAACGTCTGCAAGAAAACCCCCCAGCTCAGAGTCCTTCCTTCCTTCCTTCCTTCCTTCCTTCCTTCCTTCCTTCCTTCCTTCCTTCCCTGATGACGTTTCCTAGTTGGGTCATGAAACGTCTGCAAGGAAACCCCCCAGCTCAGAGTCCTTCCTTCCTTCCTTCCTTCCTTCCTTCCTTCCTTCCTTCCTTCCTTCCTTCCTTCCTTCCCTGATGATGTTTCCTAGTTGGGTCATGAAACGTCTGCAAGAAAACCCCCCAGCTCAGAGTCCTTCCTTCCTTCCTTCCTTCCTTCCTTCCTTCCCTGATGACGTTTCCGAGTTGGGTCATGAAACGTCTGCAAGGAAACCCCCCAGCTCAGAGTCCTTCCTTCCTTCCTTCCTTCCTTCCTTCCTTCCTTCCTTCCCTGATGACGTTTCCTAGTTGGGTCACGAAACGTCTGCAAGGAAACCCCCCAGCTCAGAGTCCTTCCTTCCTTCCTTCCTTCCTTCCTTCCTTCCTTCCTTCCTTCCTTCCTTCCTTCCTTCCTTCCTTCCTTCCCTGATGATGTTTCCTAGTTGGGTCATGAAACGTCTGCAAGAAAACCCCCCAGCTCAGAGTCCTTCCTTCCTTCCTTCCTTCCTTCCTTCCTTCCTTCCTTCCTTCCTTCCCTGATGACGTTTCCTAGTTGGGTCATGAAACGTCTGCAAGGAAACCCCCCAGCTCAGAGTCCTTCCTTCCTTCCTTCCTTCCTTCCTTCCTTCCTTCCTTCCTTCCTTCCTTCCTTCCTTCCTTCCTTCCCTGATGACGTTTCCTAGTTGGGTCATGAAACGTCTGCAAGGAAACCCCCCAGCTCAGAGTCCTTCCTTCCTTCCTTCCTTCCTTCCTTCCTTCCTTCCTTCCTTCCTTCCTTCCCTGATGATGTTTCCTAGTTGGGTCATGAAACGTCTGCAAGAAAACCCCCCAGCTCAGAGTCCTTCCTTCCTTCCTTCCTTCCTTCCTTCCTTCCTTCCTTCCTTCCTTCCTTCCTTCCTTCCTTCCCTGATGACGTTTCCGAGTTGGGTCATGAAACGTCTGCAAGGAAACCCCCCAGCTCAGAGTCCGTCCTTCCTTCCTTCCTTCCTTCCTTCCTTCCTTCCCTGATGACGTTTCCTAGTTGGGTCACGAAACGTCTGCAAGGAAACCCCCCAGCTCAGAGTCCTTCCTTCCTTCCTTCCTTCCTTCCTTCCTTCCTTCCTTCCTTCCTTCCTTCCTTCCTTCCTTCCTTCCTTCCTTCCTTCCCTGATGATGTTTCCTAGTTGGGTCATGAAACGTCTGCAAGAAAACCCCCCAGCTCAGAGTCCTTCCTTCCTTCCTTCCTTCCTTCCTTCCTTCCTTCCTTCCTTCCTTCCTTCCTTCCTTCCCTGATGACGTTTCCTAGTTGGGTCATGAAACGTCTGCAAGGAAACCCCCCAGCTCAGAGTCCTTCCTTCCTTCCTTCCTTCCTTCCTTCCTTCCTTCCTTCCTTCCTTCCTTCCTTCCCCTGATGACGTTTCCTAGTTGGGTCACGAAACGTCTGCAAGGAAACCCCCCAGCTCAGAGTCCTTCCTTCCTTCCTTCCTTCCTTCCTTCCTTCCTTCCTTCCTTCCTTCCTTCCCTGATGATGTTTCCTAGTTGGGTCATGAAACGTCTGCAAGGAAACCCCCCAGCTCAGAGTCCTTCCTTCCTTCCTTCCTTCCTTCCTTCCTTCCTTCCTTCCTTCCTTCCTTCCTTCCCTGATGACGTTTCCTAGTTGGGTCATGAAACGTCTGCAAGGAAACCCCCCAGCTCAGAGTCCTTCCTTCCTTCCTTCCTTCCTTCCTTCCTTCCTTCCTTCCCTGATGATGTTTCCTAGTTGGGTCATGAAACGTCTGCAAGAAAACCCCCCAGCTCAGAGTCCTTCCTTCCTTCCTTCCTTCCTTCCTTCCTTCCTTCCTTCCTTCCTTCCTTCCTTCCTTCCTTCCTTCCTTCCCTGATGACGTTTCCGAGTTGGGTCATGAAACGTCTGCAAGGAAACCCCCCAGCTCAGAGTCCGTCCTTCCTTCCTTCCTTCCTTCCTTCCTTCCTTCCCTGATGACGTTTCCTAGTTGGGTCACGAAACGTCTGCAAGGAAACCCCCCAGCTCAGAGTCCTTCCTTCCTTCCTTCCTTCCTTCCTTCCTTCCTTCCTTCCTTCCTTCCTTCCCTGATGATGTTTCCTAGTTGGGTCATGAAACGTCTGCAAGAAAACCCCCCAGCTCAGAGTCCTTCCTTCCTTCCTTCCTTCCTTCCTTCCTTCCTTCCTTCCTTCCTTCCCTGATGACGTTTCCTAGTTGGGTCATGAAACGTCTGCAAGGAAACCCCCCAGCTCAGAGTCCTTCCTTCCTTCCTTCCTTCCTTCCTTCCTTCCTTCCTTCCTTCCCTGATGACGTTTCCTAGTTGGGTCACGAAACGTCTGCAAGGAAACCCCCCAGCTCAGAGTCCTTCCTTCCTTCCTTCCTTCCTTCCTTCCTTCCTTCCTTCCTTCCTTCCTTCCTTCCTTCCTTCCTTCCTTCCCTGATGATGTTTCCTAGTTGGGTCATGAAACGTCTGCAAGAAAACCCCCCAGCTCAGAGTCCTTCCTTCCTTCCTTCCTTCCTTCCTTCCTTCCTTCCTTCCTTCCTTCCTTCCTTCCTTCCCTGATGACGTTTCCTAGTTGGGTCATGAAACGTCTGCAAGGAAACCCCCCCAGCTCAGAGTCCTTCCTTCCTTCCTTCCTTCCTTCCTTCCTTCCTTCCTTCCTTCCTTCCTTCCTTCCTTCCCTGATGACGTTCCCTAGTTGGGTCACGAAACGTCTGCAAGGAAACCCCCCAGCTCAGAGTCCTTCCTTCCTTCCTTCCTTCCTTCCTTCCTTCCTTCCCTGATGACGTTTCCTAGTTGGGTCATGAAACGTCTGCAAGGAAACCCCCCAGCTCAGAGTCCTTCCTTCCTTCCTTCCTTCCTTCCTTCCTTCCTTCCTTCCTTCCTTCCTTCCTTCCTTCCTTCCTTCCTTCCTTCCCTGATGATGTTTCCTAGTTGGGTCATGAAACGTCTGCAAGGAAACCCCCCAGCTCAGAGTCCTTCCTTCCTTCCTTCCTTCCTTCCTTCCTTCCTTCCTTCCTTCCTTCCTTCCTTCCTTCCTTCCTTCCTTCCTTCCCTGATGACGTTTCCTAGTTGGGTCATGAAACGTCTGCAAGGAAACCCCCCAGCTCAGAGTCCTTCCTTCCTTCCTTCCTTCCTTCCTTCCTTCCTTCCTTCCTTCCTTCCTTCCTTCCCTGATGACGTTTCCTAGTTGGGTCATGAAACGTCTGCAAGGAAACCCCCCAGCTCAGAGTCCTTCCTTCCTTCCTTCCTTCCTTCCTTCCTTCCTTCCTTCCTTCCTTCCTTCCTTCCCTGATGACGTTTCCTAGTTGGGTCATGAAACGTCTGCAAGGAAACCCCCCAGCTCAGAGGTCCTTCCTTCCTTCCTTCCTTCCTTCCTTCCTTCCTTCCTTCCTTCCCTGATGACGTTTCCTAGTTGGGTCATGAAACGTCTGCAAGGAAACCCCCCAGCTCAGAGTCCTTCCTTCCTTCCTTCCTTCCTTCCTTCCTTCCTTCCTTCCTTCCTTCCTTCCTTCCCTGATGATGTTTCCTAGTTGGGTCATGAAACGTCTGCAAGAAAACCCCCCAGCTCAGAGTCCTTCCTTCCTTCCTTCCTTCCTTCCTTCCTTCCTTCCTTCCTTCCTTCCTTCCTTCCTTCCTTCCCTGATGACGTTTCCTAGTTGGGTCATGAAACGTCTGCAAGGAAACCCCCCAGCTCAGAGTCCTTCCTTCCTTCCTTCCTTCCTTCCTTCCTTCCTTCCTTCCTTCCTTCCCTGATGACGTTTCCTAGTTGGGTCATGAAACGTCTGCAAGGAAACCCCCCAGCTCAGAGTCCTTCCTTCCTTCCCTTCCTTCCTTTCCTTCCTTCCTTCCTTCCTTCCTTCCTTCCTTCCCTGATGATGTTTCCTAGTTGGGTCATGAAACGTCTGCAAGAAAACCCCCCAGCTCAGAGTCCTTCCTTCCTTCCTTCCTTCCTTCCTTCCTTCCTTCCTTCCTCCTTCCTTCCCTGATGACGTTTCCGAGTTGGGTCATGAAACGTCTGCAAGGAAACCCCCCAGCTCAGAGTCCGTCCTTCCTTCCTTCCTTCCTTCATTCCTTCCTTCCTTCCCTGATGACGTTTCCTAGTTGGGTCATGAAACGTCTGCAAGGAAACCCCCCAGCTCAGAGTCCGTCCTTCCTTCCTTCCTTCCTTCCTTCCTTCCTTCCCTGATGACGTTTCCTAGTTGGGTCACGAAACGTCTGCAAGGAAACCCCCAGCTCAGAGTCCTTCCTTCCTTCCTTCCTTCCTTCCTTCCTTCCTTCCTTCTTCCTTCCCTGATGACGTTTCCTAGTTGGGTCATGAAACGTCTGCAAGGAAACCCCCCAGCTCAGAGTCCTTCCTTCCTTCCTTCCTTCCTTCCTTCCTTCCTTCCTTCCTTCCTTCCTTCCTTCCCTGATGACGTTTCCTAGTTGGGTCATGAAACGTCTGCAAGGAAACCCCCCAGCTCAGAGTCCTTCCTTCCTTCCTTCCTTCCTTCCTTCCTTCCTTCCTTCCTTTCTTTCCTTTGGGTGATGAAACGTCTGCAAGGAATCCCCCCAGCTCAGAGTCCTTCCTTCCTTCCTTCCTTCCTTCCTTCCTTCCTTCCTTCCTTCCTTCCTTCCTTCCTTTCTTTCCTTTGGGTGATGAAACGTCTGCAAGGAATCCCCCCAGCTCAGAGTCCTTCCTTCCTTCCTTCCTTCCTTCCTTCCTTCCTTCCTTCCTTCCTTCCTTCCTTCCTTCCCTGATGACGTTTCCTAGTTGGTCATGAAACGTCTGCAAGGAAACCCCCCAGCTCAGAGTCCTTCCTTCCTTCCTTCCTTCCTTCCTTCCTTCCTTCCTTCCCTTCCTTTCTTTCCTTTGGGTGATGAAACGTCTGCAAGGAATCCCCCCAGCTCAGAGTCCTTCCTTCCTTCCTTCCTTCCTTCCTTCCCTGATGACGTTTCCTAGTTGGGTCATGAAACGTCTGCAAGGAAACCCCCCAGCTCAGAGTCCTTCCTTCCTTCCTTCCTTCCTTCCTTCCTTCCTTCCTTCCTTCCTTCCTTTCTTTCCTTTGGGTGATGAAACGTCTGCAAGGAATCCCCCCAGCTCAGAGTCCTTCCTTCCTTCCTTCCTTCCTTCCTTCCTTCCTTCCTTCCTTCCTTCCTTCCTTCCCTGATGACGTTCCTAGTTGGGTCATGAAACGTCTGCAAGGAATCCCCCCAGCTCAGAGTCCTTCCTTCCTTCCTTCCTTCCTTCCTTCCTTCCTTCCTTCCTTCCTTCCTTCCTTCCTTTCCTTTGGGTGATGAAACGTCTGCAAGGAATCCCCCCAGCTCAGAGTCCTTCCTTCCTTCCTTCTTTCTAGCCCTAGTTCCCCTAAGGGGAGGCAATCGTTCAGCGAATCGAGGTCCTCCGTTTTACGACCAAACCACCGTCGTTAAGCGAATCTGGCCGCTTGGGGGGGGAGGAGGTGGGGGTTGGGCTGGCTGTCTGGCTGTCTGGCCTCGGGGTGACCCCCCCACCCCCCCTCACCCTCAGTTCTAGGATGTCCCTTTCCAGGCCCCTGGGCCAGGCCGATGGGACATGTAGTCCACGGCAATGGAGTCCAAAGCGGGAGCGAGGTGGGCGGACGGGGCTAGCCCAGCCTGGCCTCTTCTCCTCCGGGCAGCCGAGGAAGGAGCCGCTTTGGCCTCGGAGAACCAGGCCCGGAAGCGTCTTACCTTCCCGGGAAGGAAGCGGCGACCGCCGCAAAGCGAAGCTCTGAAAAAGCAGCCGCGCGTCGCCCTCCGATGACGTCACCGGCCGACGGGCCGCGGCGCCTCCCGGCCTCCGGAGACTGCAAGTCCCAGAAATTCTCCGCCGCCACAGCGGATGGGGAGGAACTCTGGGAGTCGTAGGCCGAGGGTGCGTTCTCGAGGCGCATGCGCACTTTAGGCCAAAAAAAAAAAAACCGACTTGAGGGGGGGAAAACCTCAGTTAGAAATAAAGAGAGCGCGGGCTATCCCGAGCGTGGCGGACTTCACATCCCAGAATTCTCTCCGCCACGATGAAGGATGGCGAGAGATTCGGGGTTGAAGTCCCGCCCCCTCATTACGCGTCTGAGAAGATTCCGGGTTGGGAAGACTTCTCAAGGCGCATGCGCAGGTCAGCGGGGAGAGGGGAGGGAAAAAAAAAAGGCCTCGGTTTAGAAATAAGAGCTGGGTCTTGATTCGTGCGCTTCCCCGACCTCGAGGACTTCAAATCCCAGAATTCTCAGCCGTGACGGCGGGTGGGGAGGAACTCTGGGAGTCGTAGGCCGAGGGTGCGTTCTCGAGGCGCATGCGCACTTTAGGCCAAAAAAAAAAACAACGACTTGAGGGGGGGGAAAACCTCAGTTTAGAAATAAAGAGAGCGCGGGCTATCCCGAGCGTGGCGGACTTCACATCCCAGAATTCTCTCCGCCACGATGAAGGATGGCGAGAGATTCGGGGTTGAAGTCCCGCCCACTCATTACGCGTCTGAGAAGATGCCGGGTTGGGAAGACTTCTCAAGGCGCATGCGCAGGTCAGCGGGGAGAGGGGAGGAAAAAAAAAAAAGGCCTTCGGTTTAGAAATAAGAGCTGGGTCTTGATTCGTGCGCTACCCCCGACCTTGAGGACTTCAAATCCCAGAATTCTCAGCCGTGACGGCGGAGGGGGGAGGAACTCTGTGAGACGGTCCCGAAGGTGGGAAAAGACGGTCTGAAGGCGCAGGCGCACTTCAAGGAAAACAAAAAAAAGGGCCTCAGTTTAGAAATAAAGAGAACGCGGGGGCATCCCGAGCGTTGCGGACTTCACATCCCAGAATTCTCTCCGCCACGATGAAGGATGGCGAGGGATTCGGAGTTGAAGTTCCCCCCCCACCCGCTCACGCCTCTGAGAAGATCTCGGGTTGGGAAGACTTCTCAAGGCGCATGCGCACTTCAGTTTAGACATAGAGCCGGGTCTTGATTCGGGCGTCAGCGGCGCTTCCCCCGACCTTGAGGACTTCCAATCCCAGAATTCTCAGTCGTGACAATAGAGGGGGAGGGACTCTGGGAGTCGAAGGCCGCGCCTCTCCTGACGGCTGAGGTCGGGAAGAGGTTTTTTTTTTTTTTTCAGGACGCATGCGCCCTTGGGGAAAAAAATGGCCTCCGTTTCGAAAGGCCTCAGGAAAAAAAACAACAACTACAACACTACTCCTCGCTTTGGAAGTGGCCCGACGGAGTGGGGATCTTCGCCTCCATCCCGCCACGCTTCCCCGCAACGCCCGAGCCTGGGGGAAAGGGGGGGTGGGGTGGTGGGAGGGGAAAAAAAAAAAAGAAGAGGCCCGCGCAGGCGCTTTAGACTACGACTCCCGTCGTCCTTTTCGCCCGACTCGGGCGGGCGGGATTTCGCCGCCTTGAGCCGCCACTCCGGGCTGAAGCGCGGCGGCCGAGGCCACGCCTCTTCCGGCGAGGCCACTTCCGGCTCTGCGGGGCAATGTAGTAGCAGCGGCGGCGGCTGAGGAGATTATTATTATTATTTTTTTTTCGGTTTTTTTTTTCTTTTTTTTCACTCGCCGGAACCGGCCCAGGTGAGGCGACGTTGCTTCTTTCTTTCTTTTTTACCTCAGCTTTTTACCTCAGCTCTCTCTCTCCTCTTTCCCCCCTCCTTTCTTTTTTTCTTCCTCTTTTTTTTTCTTCCCGCGCCGGACTACAAAGCCCATCTGCCCCCCCCAGGGTCGGGCTCGCCCTTTCGCCCTTCCTCCTTCCCCTTCACAACTCCCATGGTTCCCCTCAGCCACCTCCAGGCCGGGGAAGATGGATCTCCTCTTCTTTCTCCCACCCCCCTCTCTCGGGGGGGGGGGTCTGGCCCGGCTGTGGAGGATGGGAGCTGTCGTCCCCCAGCTTTCTGGCCTTGGCACCCCCGAATTTCTTTGGGGAAAGCCCCCCTTTTGAGGGGTGGGGGGGTCTTCTGAGGCGGGGGGGGTCCCAAGGGGAAGAGGGACTGAGGAAAAGGGACGGTTTTGGAGCCTAGGGGAGTGATTGTGTGTTTGTGTGTGCTGTGTGTGTGTGTGGTGTATGGTTGTGGGTCTCCTGCTGGAGCAGGGGGTTGGACTGGATGACCTCCAGGGTCCCTTCCAACCCTGTCATTTCTGTATCATTCTCCTGCTCGAGCAGCGGGTTGGACTGGATGACCTCCAGGGTCCCTCTCAGCCCTGGGATTCGGGAAGGGTCTCCTGCTATAGCAGAGGGTTGGACTAGATGACCTCCAGGGTCCCTCTCAGCCCTGGGATTCGGGAAGGGTCTCCTGCTATAGCAGAGGGTTGGACTAGATGACCTCCAGGGTCCCTTCCAACCCTGTCATTTCTGTATCATTCTCCTGCTCGGGCAGGGGGTTGGACTGGATGACCTCCAGGGTCCCTCCCAGCCCTGGGATTCGGGAGGGGTCTCCTGCTCGGGCAGGGGGTTGGACTGGATGACCTCCAGGGTCCCTCCCAGCCCTGGGATTCAGAAAGGGTCTCCTGCTATAGCAGAGGGTTGGACTAGATGACCTCCAGGGTCCCTTCCAACCCTGTCATTTCTGTATCATTCTCCTGCTCGGGCAGGGGGTTGGACTGGATGACCTCCAGGGTCCCTCCCAGCCCTGGGATTCGGGAAGGGTCTCCTGCTCGAGCAGGGGGTTGGACTAGATGACCTCCAGGGTCCCTTCCAACCCTGTCATTTCTGTATCATTCTCCTGCTCGGGCAGGGGGTTGGACTGGATGACCTCCAGGGTCCCTCCCAGCCCTGGGATTCGGGAAGGGTCTCCTGCTCAGGCAGGGGGTTGGACTGGATGACCTCCAGGGTCCCTCCCAACCCTTGTCATTTCTGTATGATTCTCCTGCTCGAGCAGGGGGTTGGACTGGATGACCTCCAAGGTCCCTTCCAACCCTGTCATTTCTGTATGATTCTCCTGCTCGAGCAGGGGGTTGGACTAGATGACCTCCACGGTCCCTCCCAGCCCTGGGATTCAGGAAGGGTCTCCTGCTCGGGCAGGGGGTTGGACTGGATGACCTCCAAGGTCCTTTCCAACCCTGTCATTCTGTATGATTCTCCTGCTCGAGCAGGGGGTTGGACTGGATGACCTCCAGGGTCCCTCCCAACCCTGTCATTTCTGTATGATTCTCCTGCTCGAGCAGGGGGTTGGACTGGATGACCTCCAGGGTCCCTCCCAGCCCTTGGATTCCGGAAGGGTCTCCTGCTCGGGCAGGGGGTTGGACTGGATGACCTCCAGGGTCCCTTCCAACCCTGTCATTTCTGTATGATTCTCCTGCTCGAGCAGGGGATTGGACTGGATGACCTCCAAGGTCCCTCCCAGCCCCTGGGATTCAGGAAGGGTCTCTTGCTCCAGCAGAAGGTTGGACTGGATGACCTCCACGCTCCCTCCCAGCCCTGGGATTCAGGAAGGGTCTCTTGCTCCAGCAGAAGGTTGGACTGGATGACCTCCAAGGTCCCTCCCAGCCCTGTCATTCTGTATGATTCTCCTGCTCTAGCAGGGGGTTGGACTGGATGACCTCCAAGGTCCCTCCCAGCCCTGTCATTCTTGTATGATTCTCCTGCTCGAGCAGGGGGTTGGACTAGATGACCTCCACGGTCCCTCCCAGCCCTGGGATTCAGGAAGGGTCTCCTGCTCGAGCAGGGGGTTGGACTGGATGACCTCCAGGGTCCCTTCCAACCCTGTCATTTCTGTATGATTCTCCTGCTCGAGCAGGGGTTGGACTGGATGACCTCAAAGGTCCCTCCCAGCCCTGGGATTCAGGAAGGGTCTCCTGCTCGGGCAGGGGGTTGGACTGGATGACCTCCAGGGTCCCTCCCAGCCCTGGGATTCAGGAAGGGTCTCCTGCTTGGGCAGGGGGTTGGACTGGATGACCTCCAGGGTCTCTCCCAGCCCTGGGATTCAGGAAGGGTCCTCCTGCTTGGGCAGGGGGTTGGACTGGATGACCTCCAGGGTCCCTCCCAGCCCTGGGATTCAGGAAGGGTCTCCTGCTCCAGCAGGGGGTTGGACTGGATGACCTCCAAGGTCCCTTCCAACCCTGTCATTTCTGTATGATTTCCCTGCTTGGGCAGGGGGTTGGACTGGATGACCTCCAGGGTCCCTCCCAGCCCTGGGATTCAGGAAGGGTCTCCTGCTTGGGCAGGGGGTTGACTGGATGACCTCCAGGGTCCCTCCCAGCCCTGGGATTCGGGAAGGGTCTCCTGCTCCAGCAGGGGGTTAGACTAGATGACCTCCGAAGTCACAACTCTGTTACAAACGTGTATTTATTCTGTGATAGGTGCGCACATTGTGTTTGCATGTGTGTGTTATACGTATGTGTGTATATATATATGTGTTGTATGTATGTGTGTGTGTACATATATGTGTGTATAATACACATACACATGTATATATGTATATTTGTGTATACATATGTATATGTACATGTATATATATATGTGTGTGTGTGTGTACATCTGTATACGTATATATTGTTGTTGTTATTATCATTATCATTATCATTATTATTATTATTATTATTATTATTATTATTATTAATTCGGTTTATATACTGCCCTATTCCCGAAGGACTCAGGGCGGTTTAACAGGGCAAAATTTAAAAACAATACAGTATACAAAAATATATGTGTGTGTGTATGTATATTATAATAATAATAATAATAATAATAATAATAATAATAATAATAATAATAATAATGATGATGATGATGATGATGATGTTGGCAGGGACCTTGGAGGTCATCTAGTCCAACCCTCTGCTCAGGCAGGAAACCCTATCCCATTTCGGACAAATGGCTGTCCAGTCTCTTCTTAAAAACTTCCAGCGTTGGAGCATTCACAGCTTCCGAAGGCAGGTTGTTAATTAATAATAATAATAATAATAATAATAATAATAATAATAATAATAATAATAATAATAATAATAATTTGGAAGGGACCTTGGAGGTCATCTAGTCCAACCCTCTGCTCAGGCAGGAAACCCTATCCCATTTCGGACAAATGGCTGTCCAGTCTCTTCTTAAAAACTTCCAGCGTTGGAGTATTCACAGCTTCCGAAGGCAGGTTGATGATGATGATGATGATGATGATGATGATGATGATAATAATAATAATAATAATAATAATAATAATAATAATAATAATAATAATAATAATAATAATAATAATAATATTAA
>CM044371.1:2110808-2128308 GCA_024294585.1 Vipera latastei
GGAAAAGGGAAGGAAGGAAGGAAAGGGAGGAAGGAAGGAGAGGAAGGAAAGGAGGAAGGAAGGAAGGAAGGAAGGAAGGAAGGAAGGAGAAGGAAGGAAGGAAGGAAGGGAAGGGAAGGAAGGAAGGAAGGAAGGAAGGGAAGGAAGGAAGGAAGAAGGGAAGGAAGGAAGGAAGGAAGGAAGGAAGGAGGAAGGAAGGAAGGAAGGAAGGGAAGGAAGGAAGGAAGAAAAGGAAGGAAGGAAGGAAGGAAGGAAGGAAGGAAAAGGAAGGAAGGAAGGAAGAAGAAGGAAGGAAGGAAGGAAGGGAAGGAAGGAAGGAAGGAAGGAAAGGAAGGGAAGGAAGGAAAAGGAAGGAAGAAAGGAAGGAAGGAAGGAAGAAAGAAAAGGAAGGAAGGAAGGAAGGAAGGAAGGAAGGGAAGGAAGGAAGGAAGAAATGGAAGGGAGGAAGGAAGGAAGGAAGGAAAGGAAGGAAGGAAGGAAGGAAGGAAGAAAAGGAAGGAAGGAAGGAAGGAAAGGAAGGAAGGAAAGAAGGAAGGAAGGAAGAAAAGGAAGGAAGGAAGGAAGGGAGGAAGGAAGGAAGGAAAGGAAGGAAGGAAGAAAAGGAAGGAAGGAAGGAAGGAAGGAAGGAAGAAAAGGAAGGAAGGAAGGAAGGAAGGAAGGAAGGAAGGAAGGAAGGAAGGAAGGAAGGAAGGCACCCACCACCTACCTCCTTGTAGGTGTGACGGAGCAGCTGTTGGAAACGCATATCCCTCCGGATCTCCTGGTGGTCAAGTTTCAGCCGGGAGGCCAAGTGGGACCAGCGGGTGATCAGGAGCGAGGCCTGGTTGCCGCCGAGGTCCTGGAGATGTTCCGGGTTCAGAAGTTCCTCCACGCTGGAGGAAGCCATGACCAGCTCTTCCCACTTGGCCGACTTCTCCGGGAATTTGGACTCCGGGGATTTGGACTCGGCCACTTGCGAGAAGCGGGAAGCGGCGCCGAGAGCTTTGGCCAACCGGCCGGCGGGAAAGCCCGAGGGGGTGGCCAAGGCGCGGAAGAGCCAATAGCAGCGGGGGGGCAGCAGCCGGGCCGCCATCTTCCTGGTGGGAGGAGGAGGAGGAGCAGACCTGGAGTAGGGGAGGAGGCGGAGGAAAAAGGAAAACAAAACATAACACAGGGTTAGTAGCAACGGTTGGGGAAAGAATCTGTGGAGTAGCAATAACGGAGGGGGGGTTTGAAGCGAGAGGGTCCTTGGGGGTCTCGCAGCTGGGAGGGTAGGGGGGGGATCCTCGCAGACGTCTCATGACCCAACTGGGGAATGTTATCAGGGGGAGAAGGGAGGAGGAAGGAAGGAAGGAAGGAAGGAAGGAAGGAAGGAAGGAAGGAAGGAAGGAAGGAAGGAAGGAAGGAAGGAAGGAAGGACTGTGGAGTCCTTGATGCTCTCTGAGCTGGGTGGTTTCCTTGCAGACGTTTTAGGACCCAACTAGGGAACATCATCAGGGCTAGGAGGAGGAGGAGGAAGAGAGGAAGAAGAGGAGGAGGAGGAAGAGGAAGAGGAGGAAGGAGAGGAGGAGGAAGGAGAGGAGGAAGAAAAGGACTAAGGGGTCCCTGGGGCTCTCTGAGCTGGGGGGATTCCTTGCAGACGTTTTAGGACCCAACTAGGGAACGTCATCAGTGCTAGAAGGAAGGAGGAGGAGGAGGAGGAGGAAGGAAGGAAGGAATGAAGGAAGGAAGGAAGGAAGGAAGGAAGGAAGGAAGGAAGGAAGGAAGGACTGACCCTGAGCTGGGTGGTTTCCTTGCAGACGTTTCGTGACCCGAGTAGGGAACATCATCAGTGCTTAAAGGAAGGAGGAGGAAGGAAGGAAGGAAGGAAGGAAGGAAGGAAGGAAGGAAGGAAGGAAGGAAGGAAGGAAGGAAGGACTGTGGGGTCCCTGGTTCTCTCTGAGCTGGGTGGTTTCCTTGTAGACATTTCGTGACCCGACTAGGAACACCATCAGTGCGAGGAGGAGGAGGAGGAGGAGGAGGAGGAGGAGGAGGAGGAGGAGGAGGAGGAAGACTATGGGGTCCCTTGTGCTCTCTGAGATTGGAGGTTTTTCTGCAGACGTTTCATGACCCAATTAGGGAACATCACCAGGGCTTAGAGGTGTACGGTACAAGTCTTTTTGTTGGCTCCTTGATAATCAACGCTAACGATGTTCCCTAGTTGGGTCACGAGACGTCTGCAAGGAAACACCCCCCCCCCCTGGCTCCGAGAGCACGGAGGACTCCACAGACCTTCTTCCTCCTCTTCCTCCTCCTCTCCATAACTCCCCCCTCCCTTCTAGCATTGATGATGTTACCTAGTTGGGTCATGGCCCCCACCGAACCGGTAAAGAAATTATTTGTAAACAGTGATTTGGTAAATCCTAGAACTCTCCCCCCTTGGCCACCAGTCTCAGAAAAGAAGATACAGTCCATCATTAAAAGCTTAAAGAGCAATAAAGCCCCAGGCGAGGATATACCAGATGGGTGGAAGATGGCAATAGTTGTCCCCATATATAAAAAAGGGAAGAAAAAGGATCCTAGTAATTATAGGCCCATCAGCCTGATTGACATTGTAGCAAAAATATATGCTAGGTACCTTTTGAACAGAATTGAAATCTGGGTAGAGGAAAACAACATCCTCACAGAGAGAACAAGCAGGTTTTCGACAAAACAGATCTACTATTGATAACTGCTTTGTCTTGAACCATCTAATTGCCAAATATGCCTATAAGAGGAGACCCCTGTTTGCTGCTTTTATAGACCTTACAGCAGCATTTGATATGGTAAATAGAGACGTACTATGGAGTAAATTGACATCTCTTAAAATAGAACCCAGACTCCTGGCCTTGATTAAAGCCCTTTACACAAGTCCCTGTTTGAGGGTGCGGTATGGGGTTAATGGGGCCCTGACTTAACAAAGAAAGGGATAAGGCAAGGGTGTATCCTGGCCCCATTATTTAATTTATACATCAATGACTTGCCAGGGTTAATGAAGGATACCATGGTACACATGCCGATGATCCTAAATACTTACTGTAACAGCTTGCTTTATGCTGATGATATGATTTTATTATCATACTCCCAAGGTGGATTAGGTAAAGGTAAAGGTTCCCCCCGCACATGCGTGCTAGTCGTTTCCAACTCTAGGGGCCGGTGCTCATCTCCGTTTCAAAGCCGAAGAGCCAGCGCTTGTCCGAGGACGTCTCCGTGGTCATGTGGCCGGCATGACTAGACGCCAAAGGCGCACGGAACGCTGTTACCTTCCCACCGGAGTGGTCCCTATTTTTCTACTTGCATTTTTTACGTGCTTTCAAACTGCTAGGTTGGCAGAAGCTGGGACGAGTAACAGGCGCTCACTCTGTTACGTGGCACTCGTAACACTCGTAATTACGTAACACTCGTGAAAGCTGGACCATAAGAAAGGCTGAGCGCCAAAGAATTGAAGCCTTTGAACTATGGTGCTGGAGAAGACTCCTGCGAGTCCCTTGGACTGCAAGGCGATCAAACCGGTCAATCCTAGAGGAGATCAACCCTGACTGCTCTTTAGAAGGCCAGATCCTGAAGCTAAAACTCAAATACTTTGGCCACCTAATGAGAAGGAAGGACTCACTGGAGAAGAGCCTCATGCTGGGAACGATTGAGGGCAATAGAAGAAGGGGACGACAGAGAAGGAGGTGGCTGGATGGAGTCACTGAAGCAGTAGGCGTGAGCTTAGATGGACTCCAGAAGATGGTAGAGGACAGGAAGGCCTGGAGGAACGTTGTCCATAGGGTCGCGATGGGTCGGACACGACTTCGCAACTAACAACAACAACAACATTAAGAAGATTCAGCTCTTATTGCCAGGATAACTCCCTAATCATCAGCAAATCCAAATCTGCTAAGCTTGTAAGCCGCCCTGAGTCTTTGGAGAAGGGCGGGATATAAATGGAATAATAAAAAAAAATCGAAAATAACGGTGTTTGGAAGAAACCATCAGAGACATAAGTGGCAATTAGATGGTGAACCAATTGAGCAGGTTAATACCTTTGTATATTTGGCAGTAACTTTTCCCAAGACTGGATCTTGGGCCCGCCATCCTCAACCGAGTACATTTAGAGCAAAAGCCCGTTTGAATTTATTGCTCAAACTAAAGGACCATAGTTTTTTTTTTGGTTTTTTTTAATTTTAATTCCATTTATATCCCGCCCTTCTCCGAAGACTCAGGGCGGCTTACAAGCTTAGCAGTAGCCTTCATTCTATGCATATGCCTGCTTATTAGGGCTTTCACACACACCCCAAGCGGCATTATTACAAAGTCAGCTTAATTGCGCCCAACAATCTGGGTCCTCATTTTACCTACCTGGGAAGGATGGAAGGCTGAGTCAACCTTGAGCCCGGTGGGATGCGAACCTGCACTAATTGCAGGCAGCTGGTGTTACTTACTTACTTACTAGTTACCCAGGGTCCCTAGCTCCACTACTCCAGGTTTATAAGGCTAAGGTTACGACAAGGCTCTTGTATGGAGCAGAAATTTGGGGTCTTTACTCAACCACGGTTTTAGAACAAACACAGTCCCAGCACCTGAGATGTATTTTGGGGGGGTAGATCCAAGAACATCTGCCGCAGCAGTTAAGAGCTGAATTGGGAATTCCTACAATTCAGGCATTATCTAAAATTAGAGCTTATAACTCTTCAAACTTGGCTCTTTTATGAGTTGTGGACTTCAACTCCCAGAATTCCTCAGCCAACAGGCTTTAAGACAGGGGTCTTCAAACTTGGCTCTTTTATGACTTGTGGACTTCAACTCCCAGAATTCCTCAGCCAACAGGCTTTAAGACAGGGGTCTTCAAACTTGGCTCTTTTATGACTTGTGGACTTCAACTCCCAGAATTCCTCAGCCAACAGGCTTTAAGACAGGGGTCTTCAAACTTGGCTCTTTTATGACTTGTGGACTTCAACTCCCAGAATTCCTCAGCCAACAGGCTTTAAGACAGGGGTCTTCAAACTTGGCTCTTTTATGACTTGTGGACTTCAACTCCCAGAATTCCTCAGCCAACAGGCTTTAAGACAGGGGTCTTCAAACTTGGCTCTTTTATGACTTGTGGACTTCAACTCCCAGAATTCCTCAGCCAACAGGCTTTAAGACAGGGGTCTTCAAACTTGGCTCTTTTATGACTTGTGGACTTCAACTCCCAGAATTCCTCAGCCAACAGGCTTTAAGACAGGGGTCTTCAAACTTGGCTCTTTTATGACTTGTGGACTTCAACTCCCAGAATTCCTCAGCCAACAGGCTTTAAGACAGGGGTCTTCAAACTTGGCTCTTTTATGACTTGTGGACTTCAACTCCCAGAATTCCTCAGCCAACAGGCTTTAAGACAGGGGTCTTCAAACTTGGCTCTTTTATGAGTTGTAGACTTCAACTCCCAGAATTCCTCAGCCAACAGGCTTTAAGACAGGGGTCTTCAAACTTGGCTCTTTTATGACTTGTGGACTTCAACTCCCAGAATTCCTCAGCCAACAGGCTTTAAGACAGGGGTCTTCAAACTTGGCTCTTTTATGAGTTGTAGACTTCAACTCCCAGAATTCCTCAGCCAACAGGCTTTAAGACAGTGGTCTTCAAACTTGGCTCTTTTATGAGTTGTAGACTTCAACTCCCAGAATTCCTCAGCCAACAGGCTTTAAGACAGGGGTCTTCAAACTTGGCTCTTTTATGACTTGTGGACTTCAACTCCCAGAATTCCTCAGCCAACAGGCTTTAAGACAGGGGTCTTCAAACTTGGCTCTTTTATGACTTGTGGACTTCAACTCCCAGAATTCCTCAGCCAGTGTACCTGGGTGAGGAATTCTGGGAGTTGAAGTCCAGAAGTCATAAAAGGGCCAAGTTTGAAGATCCCTGTTATTATAACTACTGGTGGAAAGTTCATGAAATGGAGACCGATACGACTCCCCAAATTATGCCTACTAGAGCAAAGAAAACTGCAATCACAAATCTCCTGGAAAGAAGGCCTCTTCTCCTCCGGGCAGCCGAGGAAGGAGCCGCTTTGGCCTCGGAGAACCAGGCCCGGAAGCGTCTTACCTTCCCGGGGAGGAAGCAGCGACCGCCGCAAAGCGAAGCCCTGACCTCCACCCGCCGCGGCTCTGAAAAGCAGCCGCGCGTCGCCCTCCGATGACGTCAACGGCCGAGGGCCGCGGCGCCTCCGGAGACTGCAAGTCCCAGAATTCTCCGCCGCCACGGCGGATGGGGAGGAACTCTGGGAGTCGTAGGCCGAGGGTGCGTTCTCGAGGCGCATGCGCACTTTAGGCAAAAAAAAAAAAAAACACGACTTGAGAGGGGAAAAACCTCAGTTTAGAAATAAAGAGAGCGCGGGCTATCCCGAGCGTGGCGGACTTCACATCCCAGAATTCTCTCCGCCACGATGAAGGATGGCGAGAGATTCGGGGTTGAAGTCCCGCCCACTCATTACGCGTCTGAGAAGATGCCGGGTTGGGAAGACTTCTCAAGGCGCATGCGCAGGTCAGCGGGGAGAGGGGAGGGAAAAAACAAAAGGGCTCGGTTTAGAAATAAGAGCTGGGTCTTGATTCGTGCGCTACCCCGACCTTGAGGACTTCAAATCCCAGAATTCTCAGCCGTGACGGCGGAGGGGGGAGGAACTCTGTGAGACGGTCCCGAAGGTGGGAAAGACGGTCTGAAGGCGCAGGCGCACTTCAAGGAAAACAAAAAAAGGGCCTCAGTTTAGAAATAAAGAGAACGCGGGGGCATCCCGAGCGTTGCGGACTTCACATCCCAGAATTCTCTCCGCCACGATGAAGGATGGCGAGGGATTCGGAGTTGAAGTTCCCCCCCCCCCGCTCACGCCTCTGAGAACATCTCGGGTTGGGAAGACTTCTCAAGGCGCATGCGCACTTCAGTTTAGAAAGAGAGCCGGGTCTTGATTCGGGCGTCAGCGGCGCTTCCCCTCCGACCTTGAGGACTTCCAATCCCAGAATTCTCAGTCGTGACAATAGAGGGGGAGGAACTCTGGGAGTCGAAGGCCGCGCCTCTCCTGACGGCTGAGGTCGGGAAGAGGTTTTTTTTTTTTTTTTCAGGGCGCATGCGCCCTTGGGGGAAAAAAATGGCCTCCGTTTCGAAAGGCCTCAGGGAAAAAACAACAACTACAACACTACTCCTCGCTTTGGGAAGTCGCCCGACGGAGTGGGGACTTCGCCTCCATCCCGCCACGCTTCCCCGCAACGCCGAGCCTGGGGGAAAGGGGTGGTGGGGTGGTGGGAGGGGAAAAAAAAAAAGAAGAGGCCCGCGCAGGCGCTTTAGACTACGACTCCCGTCGTCCTTTTCGCCCGTCTCGGGCGGGCGGGATTTCGCCGCCTTGAGCCGCCACTCCGGGCTGAAGCGCGGCGGCCGAGGCCACGCCTCTTCCGGCGAGGCCACTTCCGGCTCTGCGGGCAATGTAGTAGCAGCGGCGGCGGCTGAGGAGATTATTATTATTATTTTTTTTCGGTTTTTTTTTCTTTTTTTCACTCGCCGGAACCGGCCCAGGTGAGGCGACGTTGCTTCTTTCTTTTTTTACCTCAGCTTTTTACCTCAGCTCTCTCTCTCTCTTTTCCCCCTCCTTTCTTTTTTTCTTCCTCTTTTTTTTTCCCCGCGCCGGACTACAAAGCCCATCTGCCCCGCCCAAGGTCGGGCTCGCCCTTCCTCCTTCCCCTTCACAACTCCCATGGTTCCCCTCAGCCACCTCCAGGCCGGGGAAGATGGACCTCCTCTTCTTCCTCCCACCCCCCTCCCTGGTCTGGCCCGGCTGTGGAGGATGGGAGTTGTCGTCCCCCAGCTTTCTGGCCTTGGCAGCCCGAATTTCTTTGGGGAAAGCCCCCCTTTTGAGGGGTGGGGGGGGTCTTCTGAGGCGGGGGGGGGTCACAAGGGGAAGAGGGACTGAGGAAAAGGGACGATTTTGGAGCCTAGGGGAGTGATTGTGTGTTTGTGTGTGCTGTGTGTGTGTGTGTGTATGGTTGTGGGTCTCCTGCTGGAGCAGGGGGTTGGACTGGATGACCTCCAGGGTCCCTTCCAACCCTGTCATTTCTGTATGATTCTCCTGCTCGGGCAGGGGGTTGGACTGGATGACCTCCAGGGTCCCTCCCAGCCCTGGGATTCGGGAAGGGTCTCCTGCTCGAGCAGGGGGTTGGACTGGATGACCTCCAAGGTCCCTTCCAACCCTGTCATTTCTGTATCATTCTCCTGCTCGGGCAGGGGGTTGGACTGGATGACCTCCAGGGTCCCTCCCAGCCCTGGGATTCGGGAAGGGTCTCCTGCTCAGGTAGGGGGTTGGACTGGATGACCTCCAAGGTCCCTTCCAACCCTGTCATTTCTGTATGATTCTCCTGCTCGGGCAGGGGGTTGGACTGGATGACCTCCAGGGTCCCTCTCAGCCCTGGGATTCGGGAGGGGTCTCCTGCTCGGGCAGGGGGTTGGACTGGATGACCTCCAGGGTCCCTTCCAACCCTGTCATTTCTGTATCATTCTCCTGCTCGGGCAGGGGGTTGGACTCGATGACCTCCAGGGTCCCTCTCAGCCCTGGGATTCGGGAAGGGTCTCCTGCTATAGCAGAGGGTTGGACTAGATGACCTCCAGGGTCCCTTCCAACCCTGTCATTTCTGTATCATTCTCCTGCTCGGGCAGGGGGTTGGACTGGATGACCTCCAGGGTCCCTCTCAGCCCTGGGATTCGGGAAGGGCCTCCTGCTATAGCAGAGGGTTGGACTAGATGACCTCCAGGGTCCCTTCCAACCCTGTCATTTCTGTATCATTCTCCTGCTCGGGCAGGGGGTTGGACTGGATGACCTCCAGGGTCCCTCTCAGCCCTGGGATTCGGGAGGGGTCTCCTGCTCGGGCAGGGGGTTGGACTGGATGACCTCCAGGGTCCCTTCCAACCCTGTCATTTCTGTATCATTCTCCTGCTCGGGCAGGGGGTTGGACTGGATGACCTCCAGGGTCCCTTCCAACCCTGTCATTTCTGTATCATTCTCCTGCTCGGGCAGGGGGTTGGACTGGATGACCTCTAGGGTCCCTCCCAGCCCTGGGATTCAGGAAGGGTCTCCTGCTCGGGCAGGGGGTTGGACTGGATGACCTCCAGGGTCCCTTCCAACCCTGTCATTCTTGTATGATTCTCCTGCTCGAGCAGGGGGTTGGACTGGATGACCTCCAGGGTCCCTCCCAGCCCTGGGATTCGGGAAGGGACTCCTGCTCGGGCAGGGGGTTGGACTGGATGACCTCCAGGGTCCCTCCCAGCCCTGGGATTCGGGAAGGGTCTCCTGCTCGGGCAGGGGGTTGGACTGGATGACCTCCAGGGTCCCTCCCAGCCCTGGGATTCAGGAAGGGTCTCCTGCTCGAGCAGGGGGTTGGACTGGATGACCTCCAGGGTCCCTTCCCGCTCTATCATTCTATGATTCTGCTGGAGCAAGGGGTTGGACTAGATGACCTCCGAGGTCCCTCCCAACTCTGTTCTCCTATGATTCTGTCAGGGTTTCCTGCTTGCGCAGGGGGTTAGACTAGATGACCTCCGAAGTGACAACGTTACAAACGTGTATTTATTCTGTGATAGGTGCGCACATTGTGTTTGCATGTGTGTGTGTATACGTATGTGTGTGTATATATATATATATATATATATATATATATATATATATATATATATATATATATATGTGCATATGTGTATGTGTGTGTGTGTATAATACACATACACATGTATATATGTATATTTGTGTGTACATATGTATATGTACATATATATGTATGTGTGTGTGTGTTTGTATGTGTGTGTGTGTACATCTGTATACGTATATGTTGTTGTTGTTGTTATTATTATTATTATTATTATTATTATTATTATTATTATTATTATTATTAATTCGGTTTATATACCGCCCTATTCCCGAAGGACTCAGGGCGGTTTACAGGGCAAAATTTAAAAACAATACAGTATAAAATTAAAATAAAATTAAATTAAGTATAGCCCCAAAAATATATGTGTGTGTTTATGTAAATAATAATAATAACAATAACAATAACAATAATAATAATAATAATAATAATAATAATAATAATAATAATAATAATGATTTAAGGGACCTTGGAGGTCATCTAGTCCAACCCCCTGCTCAGGCAGGAAACCCTATACCATTTCAGACAAATGGCTGTCCAGTCTCTTCTTAAAAACTTCCAGCGTTGGAGCATTCACAGCTTCCGAAGGCAGGTTGTTAATAAATAATAATAATAATAATAATAATAATAATAATAATAATAATGAGGAGGAGGAGGAGGAGGAGGAGGAGGAGGAGGAGGAGGAGGAGGAGGAAGGGACCTTGGAGGTCATCTAGTCCAACCCCCTGCTCAGGCAGGAAACCTTATACCATTTCAGGCAAATGGCTGTCCAGTCTCTTCTTAAAAACTTCCAGTGTTGAAGCATTCACCGCTTCTGGAGGCAGGTGGTTCCCCTGGTTAATTGTTCTAACCGTCAGGAAGTTTCTCCTTAGTTCTACGTATGTCTGCGTATATGTGTATATATGTACACACACATATGTGTGTGTGTATGTATGTATAGCTCTCTACAGGTCAGCCTCGTCTTAAAAGCACTGTGGACTCCCAAGTTTTGGTCGCCAAGTCAGAGTTATCCATTTGCCTTTGGCCCTCACTTGTCGCCCTTTCTGACCCCGGTTGTCGAGCGAAGCGCCGCTTTTGTCAAGTTGTGTACGTGAGTCGCCGCGACTGCTACCGCTTCGTTCGCCGTGTCGGGAAGACCGTGCGGGTTTTCCCAGGGACTTCGCTCCTGGGAAGCCGGCAAAAGAGGATCGCTTGATCTTCTGCCGGGGGAGGCCGCGCCGGGCATATCCGGGCGGAAAAAAACCCGTCGTAAGTCCCTTGTCTTTCGGCGCTGTGAACGTCGGAACGGTCGCGAAAACCAAACGGCCTCGTGTGCCGAGGACCACGCGTGCACGCAGGCATGCGTGTACGCCTACCTACGTGTGTACCTGTATGTAGGTCAGCATGCACCCTCTACCTGGTGGTCCCGGAGTGATTACGGTAACTTAGAATCGGTAGATGGACGGACGGAGAGATATGGATGGATATAGAGATAATAGAGGGCGGGATGATTGGATCGATGGAGGGAAGGAGAGAGAGAGAGAGAGAGAGAGAGAGAGAGAGAGAGAGAGATGGTGGAAAGAAAGAAGAAGAGAGAGAGAATAGAAAAAGATAGAAAGATGATAGATACACAGGAAGGTAGATTAGACAGGAAGATAGATTATAGATAGGTAGAAAGAAAGATGAGAGAAGATAGGTAGGTAGGTAGATAGATAGATAGATAGATAGATAGATAGATAGATAGATAGATAGATGATAGATAAGATAGAGTGAAAGATGATATAGATGATAGAAAGATGAGAGAAGATAGGTAGGTAGGTAGGTAGGTAGATAGATAGATAGATAGATAGATAGATAGATAGATAGATGATAGATAAGATAGAGTGAAAGATGATATAGATGATAGAAAGATGAGAGAAGATAGATAGATAGATAGATGATAGATAGATAGATAGATAGATAAGATAGAGTGAAAGATGATATAGATGATAGAAAGAAAGATGAGAGAAGATAGATAGATAGATAGATAGATAGATAGATAGATAGATAGATATGGATGGACGGATAGTCAATCAGACAGAAAGATATATAAAAGACAAATGAGATAGAAAATAGATGATAGACAGGAAGGTAGATTATAGATAGGTAGAAAGAAAGATGAGAGAAGATAGGTAGGTAGATGGATAGATAGATAGATAGATAGATAGATAGATAGATAAGATAGTGAAAGATGATATAGATGATAGAAAGATAGATGAGAGAAGATAGATATAGATAGATAGATAGATAGATAGATGATAGATAAGATAGAGTGAAAGATGATATAGATGATAGAAAGATGAGAAGATAGGTAGGTAGGTAGGTAGATAGATAGATAGATAGATAGATAGATAGATAGATAGATAGATAGATAGATAGATAGATAGATGGATGATAGATAAGATAGAGTGAAAGATGATATAGATGATAGAAAGATGAGAGAAGATAGATAGATAGATAGATAGATAGATAGATAGATAGATAGATAGATAGATATGGATGGACGGATAGTCAAACAGACAGAAAGATATATAAAAGACAAATGAGATAGAAAATGATAGGAAGGTAGATTATAGATAGGTAGAAAGAAAGATGAGAGAAGATAGGTAGGTAGATTATAGATAGGTAGAAAGAAAGATGAGAGAAGATAGGTAGGTAGATGGATAGATAGATAGATAGATAGATAGATAGATAGATAGATAGATAGATAGATAGATAAGATAGTGAAAGATGATATAGATGATAGAAAGATAGATGAGAGAAGATAGATATAGATAGATAGATAGATAGATAGATAGATAGATAGATAGATAGATAGATAGATAGATAGAGATGGACAGAAAGCCAAAAACACAGAGATAGAAAGATAGATACATAAAAGACAAAAAATAGACAGACAGATAGATAGGGACGGATATAGAGATAGTAGATGGAGGGATGGTTGGAGGGAGGGAGGGATAGATGATAGAGAAGATGGAAAGAGAACGAGAGATAAAAAGGTCGTTCGAGAGAGAGTGGACAGGAAGATAGATTATAGTTAGGTAGAAAGAGAGATGAGAGAGATGGAGGGATTGGAGAGGCGGAGGGCGGAATAGACGATAGATGATGGGAAGAAAGAGCGCGCCCGCGAGAGAGAATATATCGTTTGAGAGCGACGATAAAGAAAGAGGGATGATAGATTAGACCGGAAGACAGATTACATGTCAATGGGTAGAAAGATATGAGAAAGATTAGAGAAAGGCAGATAAGACGGAAGATAACAAATTAGAATAATAAAAATAATATGAAACAGTTGGATGGGATCCTAACTCTAGATAGATAGGATTAGATGGATTTGAGAGAGAGAGAGAGAGAGAGAGAGAGAGAGAGAGAGAGAGAGAGAGAGAGAGAGAGAGAGAGAGAGAGATTAGACTTGATTAGAGAGAGAGATTGATTAGCCAGAGAGAAAGAAAGAGAGAGAGATTGATTGATTGATTGATTAGCCAGAGAGAGATTGATTAGATTGATTGATTAGCCAGAGAGAGAGATTGATTAGATTGATTGATTAGCCAGAGAGAGAGATTGATTTGATTGATTAGCCAGAGAGAGAGATTGATTAGATTTGATTGATTAGCCAGAAAGAGAGAGAGATTGATTAGATTGATTAGCCAGAGAGAGAGAGAGAGAGATTGATTAGATTGATTAGCCAGAGAGAGAGAGAGAGAGAGAGAGAGAGATTTGATTGATTAGCCAGAGAGAGATTGATTAGATTGATTGATTAGCCAGAGAGAGAGATTGATTAGATTGATTAGCCAGAGAGAGAGAGAGAGAGAGATTGATTAGATTGATTAGCCAGAGAGAGAGAGAGAGAGAGAGAGAGATTGATTTGATTGATTAGCCAGAGAGAGATTGATTAGATTGATTGATTAGCCAGAGAGAGAGATTGATTAGATTGATTGATTAGCCAGAGAGAGAGAGAGATTGATTAGATTGATTAGCCAGAGAGATTGATTAGATTGATTGATCAGCCAGAGAGAGAGAGAGATTGATTAGATTGATTGATCAGCCAGAGAGAGAGGGAGAGATTGATTAGATTGATTGATTAGCCAGAGAGAGAGAGAGAGATTGATTAGATTGATTAGCCAGAGAGAGAGAGAGAGAGAGATTGATTAGATTGATTGATTAGCCAGAGAGAGATTGATTAGATTGATTGATTAGCCAGAGAGAGAGAGAGATTGATTAGATTGATTAGCCAGAGAGATTGATTAGATTGATTGATCAGCCAGAGAGAGAGAGAGAGATTGATTAGATTGATTAGATTGATTGATCAGCCAGAGAGAGAGAGAGATTGATTAGATTGATTGATTAGCCAGAGAGAGAGAGATTGATTAGATTGATTAGCCAGAGAGAGAGATTGATTAGATTGATTAGCCAGAGAGAGATTGATTAGATTGATTGATTAGCCAGAGAGAGAGAGATTGATTAGATTGAATAGCCAGAGAGAGAGATTGATTAGATTGATTAGCCAGAGAGAGATTGATTAGATTGATTGATTAGCCAGAGAGAGAGAGAGAGATTGATTAGATTGATTGATCAGCCAGAGAGAGAGAGAGAGAGATTGATTAGATTGATTGATTAGCCAGAGAGAGAGAGATATTGATTTGATTGATTAGCCAGAGAGAGAGAGAGAGAGATTGATTAGATTGATTGATTAGCCAGAGAGAGAGAGATTGATTAGATTGATTAGCCAGAGAGAGAGATTGATTAGATTGATTGATCAGCCAGAGAGAGAGAGAGATTGATTTGATTGATTAGCCAGAGAGAGAGAGAGAGAGAGATTGCTTAGATTGATTAGCCACAGAGAGAGAGAGAGAGAGATTAATATATATATATGGGTCTCTCTCTCTCTCTCTCTCTCTCTCTCTCTCTCTCTCCCTCTCTGTGTGCTTGTGTGTGTGTGTTTGTGTTGATATATTTGTGCCTCAATGGGTGCGTCTCCCCCATACTCCGACTTGCCACACCCACCCGTCCGCCTCTCCAAAGCTCCTCGGGGTTTCCGTCGACGCCTGAAAAACCAGCTTTTGACTCCCAAAAGCCCGCCTGGGATTGGCCCAAAATAAAAAATAAAAAACCAGCATTCCTTCCACCTGCGCCTCCTTCCCTTCCTCCCTAGAGTTACTCCCCTGAGTAGCTTGTGGGAACGCTGCCGCGGCTGGGGAAGTGGTTTTCTCCAGGCTCGCTTAAGCCAGGCCTTGGTGTTAAACCGGCTCGGCCCGCTTTGACGTTTCCGTCTCTTTGACGCCGCAGCTTGTTGGCCAGGTTGGGAAGCCGGTTCCGATCCTCCAGATGTGGCGGACGTTCCCAACCCCCCCCCCCCGGAGGTTTTTAAGGCGAGGTTGGGAATGAGGTGTCTGGAACGGGAGAGGGTTTCCTGCCGGAGCGGTGCAGGAGGTGGTGGTGGGGTTGGACTAGATGACCTCCCGGGTCCCTTCCAAGCCCTGCGATTCTGGAAGGGTCTCCTGCACGAGCGGGGGGGAGGGGGAGGGTTGGACCGGATGACCTCCGAGGTCCCTCCCCACTCTGTTATTCTACGATTCTGTAGAGGTGTGCTGCTTGAGCAGCGGGTCGGACTAGATGACCTCCCAGACCCCTTCCAGCTCTGTTATTCCGTGATTCTGTAAGGATCTGTTCGAGCCGGGGGGCTGGACTAGATGACCTCCAAGGTTATTTGTTTTAATTTTGTTTTTGTTGTTGTTGTTGTTTTTTGATCTTTCAGGTTGTTTTAATTTTGTTTGGGGTTTTTTTGTTCTTTGAGGTTTGTTTTAATTATTTTTTTTTGTTCTTTGAGGTTAATTGTTTTAATTTTGGGTTTTTTTTTTGTTCTTTGAGGTTATTTGTTTTAATTTTTTTTTGTTCTTTGAGGTTATTTGTTTTAATTTTTTTTTGTTCTTGGAGGTTATTTGTTTTAATTTTGTTTTTTTGTTGTTCTTTGAGGTTATTTGTTTTATTTTTTTTTTGTTCTTGGAGGTTATTTGTTTTAATTTTGTTTTTTTTTTTTGTTCTTTGAGGTTATTTGTTTTAATTTTGGGTTTTTTTTGTTCTTTGAGGTTATTTGTTTTAATTTTGGTTTTTTTTTTGTTCTTTGAGGTTATTTGTTTTAATTTTGGTTTTTTTTTTGTTCTTTGAGGTTATTTGTTTTAATTTTGGTTTTTGTTCTTTGAGGTTGTTTTAATTTTGTTTTTGTTTTTTGTTCTTTGAGGTTATTTGTTTTAATTTTGGTTTTTTTTTGTTCTTTGAGGTTTGTTTTAATTTTGTCCTTTTCTTCTTCCTCTTACTCCTCCTCCTCTTCTTCCTCTCTTCATCCTCCTCCTCCTCCTAGCCCTGATGACGTTCCCTAGTTGGGTCATGAAACGTCTGCAAGGAAACCCCCCAGCTCAGAGTCCTTCCTTCCTTCCTTCCTTCCTTCCTTCCTTCCTTCCTTCCTTCCTTCCTTCCTTCCTTCCTTCCTTCCTTCCTTCCTTCCTTCCTTCCTCCTCCTGCTCCACTTCTTCTTCCTCCCTTCTAGCCCTGATGAAAACCACCCAGCTCAGAGAGCACCAGGGACCCCACAGTCCTTCCTCCTCCTCCTCCTCCTCCTCCTCCTCCTCCTCCTCCTCCTCCTCTCCATTCCCTTCCTGATGACGTTGGTGCTAATTGGTGCAGGCAACGTCTGCCTGACAAGTACCCGGCTCAGAGAGCCCCAGGGACCCCCACCCCACCCCTTCATTTGAACCCCAAAGGATGGAAAGAACAGTCTGAACTCAAAAGAAAAGAGAGAGAGAGAGAGAGAGAGAGAGAGAGAGAGAGAGAGAGAGAGAGAGAGAGGGGCGAGTTCAAGGAAGGACAGGCAGGTGCGACGGGCCAATTCGGAGACCGCCCGCAGGCTCGGCGCTCACGCTTAGTTTGCCTTTTTTTTTTTTCGCTCCGGGCGAAAAGGTGTGCCAGGCCCACCCCCCACCCCCGAAATTGGCTGTTTGCTTCATCCTGTTTTTCCCGTCTTTTCCCGGCGGCAAAGCAACCCAGTCAGCACATTCTGGTTTTTTAACCAGAGGTGTTTTTTTTTTAAAGGAGAGATTAGACAAATGGTACGATAGGAGCTTCCGCCTGAGCAGGGGGTGGGGTTGGACTGGATGACCTCCCAGGTCCCTTCCAACTCTTGTCATTCTATGATTCTGGAAGGGTCTCCTTTTTGAGCATGGGGTTGGACTAGATGACCTCCAGGGTCCCTTCCCGCTCTGTGATTCCATGATTCTGCAAGGGTCTCCTTTTTGAGCATGGGGTTGGACTGGATGACCTCCCGGGTCCCTTCCAACTTGTCATTCTATGATTCTATCAGGGTCTCTGCTTGAGCAGGGGGTTGGACTGGATGACCTCCCAGGTCCCTTCCAACTCTTGTCATTCTATGATTCTATCAGGGTCTCCTGCTTGAGCAGGGGGTTGGACTGGATGACCTCCCGGGTCCCTTCCAACTTGTCATTCTATGATTCTATCAGGGTCTCCTCCTTGAGCAGGGGGTTGGACTGGATGACCTCCCAGGTCCCTTCCCACTCCGTCATTCTAGGATCCTGTAAGGGTCTCCTGCCTGATCCAGGGGGGCTGGACTAGATGACCTCCAGGGTCCCTTCCAACTCTTGTCATTCTATGATTCTATAAGGGTCTCCTGCTTGAGCATGGGGTTGGACTAAATGACCTCCAGGGTCCCTTCCAGCTCTGTGACTCCATGATTCTGTAAGGATCTGTTTGAGTAGGGGGCTGGACTGGATGACCTCCAAGGTCCCTTCCAACTCCATTATTCTATGATTTTCTAAGGGTCTCCTGCCTGAGCAGGGGGG
>CM044371.1:2133308-2140808 GCA_024294585.1 Vipera latastei
ATAAAAAATAGCCAAGCCATTTCCGCAGTCGAGACGAGAGGGGCTCTTCCTCTAGTCTAAAGCCAGACCGGTTTGGGAAATTTATTTTATTTATTTTATTAGACTTAGATACTCAAAATTATAAAATATTTTTTTTTTTTTTTGCTTTGCTTTCCTTCTATCCGGTAGGGAGAATCCGGCTGCCGTGGAAGTCCCGGAGCTCCCCGTCGCTTTCTGCGCCCGCCCCGGCGTGCATGCGGGCCCGATGGCGTCGTCCCGCAAAGCTTCGGCCAGCGGTCCCGGGACCGCCCCTCCCGCCGGCAACGGCCGAGACCGGGAAGACGTGGTGGAGCTGGCTGAGCTCGGACCCCTTTTAGAGGAGAAAGCGGATCCGGGAACGTCTCGTTCTGTGGCCGACGTAAATCCGGATTTATTTATTTATTTATTTATTTATTTATTTATTTATTTATTTATTTATTATTCATCCATCCATTTATTTATTTATTTATTTATGCATCCATCCATCCATTTATTTATTTATTTATTTATTATCTATATCTATCCATCCATTTATTTATTTATTTATCTATCTATCCATCCATCCATCCATCTATTTATCCATCCATCCATTTATTTATTTATTTATTTATTTATTTATTTATTTATTTATCATCCATCCATCCATTTATTTATTTATTCATCCATCTATCTATCTATGTATTTATCCATCCATCCATTTATTTATTTATTTATTTATTTATTTATTTATTTATCCATCCGTCCATCCATCCAACTATCTATTTATTTATTTATCCATCCATTTATTTATTCATCCATCCATCTATCTATCTATCTATCTATCTATCTATCTATCTATCTATCTATCTATCTATCTATCTATCTATCCTTATTTATCCATCCATCCATTTATTTATTTATTTATCATCCATCCATCCATCCATCCATTTATTTATTTATTTATTTATTCATCCATCTATCTATGTATTTATCCATCCATCCATCAATTTATTTATTTATTTATCCGTCCATCCATCCATCTATCTATTTATCCATCCATCCATTTATTTATTTATTTCTCTATCTATCTATCTATCCATTTATTTGTTTATTTATCCATCCATCCATCCATCTATTTATTTATTTATTTTAGGGTGGGGTGTGTGTGAAAAACCGGCATGAAAAGGGGCGAAGTGATGACTTTAATCAAAGCGGCCAGCCCTTTGGGAGTTAGCGGGAGGTTAAAGGGGGGGTGGGGGGGAGGGCACGAGGGGCTTTGGGGTACCCCCCCACCCTCCCCCGTTCCCTCCCTTCCGCGGGAAATCACCGACTCGCCCTAAGGAAGGTTGAGTGAGGATTTCTGTTTTATTCAGTTTAAATTGGTGGGTTGAAGGGAAGGGAAGGAAGAGGGGAGGGGGAAGGAAGGGAAGAGAAGGGGAAGGAAGGAAGGGAAGGAAGAGGGAAGGAAAGGAGGAGGGGAGAGGAAGGAAGGAAAGGAAGAGGGGAGGGAAGGGGAAGGAAGGAAAGGAAGAGAAGGAAGAGGAAAGGGGGAGGGGAGAGGAAGGGAAGAGAAGGGGAAGGAAGGAAGAGAAGGAAAGGAAAGGGGAGGGGAAGGAAAGGAAAGGAAGAGAAGGGGAAAGAAGGAAGGAAGAGGAAAGAAAAGGGGGAGGGGAGAGAAGAGAGGGGAAGAAAGGAAGGGAAGGAAAGGGGGAGGGAAGGGGAAGGAAGGAAAGGGGAGGGGAAGGAAGAGAAGGAAGAGGAAAGGGGAGGGGAAAGAAGGAAGGAAGAGGAAAGAAGGGGGAGGGGAGAGGAAGAGAAGGGGAAGGAAAGGAAGGGAAGGGGAAGGAAGAAGGGAGGAAAAGGGGAGGGAAGAGCGAAGGAAAGGGAGGGGAGGGGAGGGAAAGAATGGGATGGGGGGGAAGAAAGGAAGGAAAGGAAGAGGGAAGGAAAGGGGGAGGGGAAGGGAAGGAAGAGGGAAGGAAAGGAGGAGGGGAGAGGAAGGAAGGAAAGGAAGAGGGGAGGGAAGGGGAAGGAAGGAAAGGAAGAGAAGGAAGAGGAAAGGGGGAGGGGAGAGGAAGGGAAGAGAAGGGGAAGGAAGGAAGAGAAGGAAAGGAAAGGGGAGGGGAAGGAAAGGAAAGGAAGAGAAGGGGAAAGAAGGAAGGAAGAGGAAAGAAAAGGGGGAGGGAAGAGAGGGGAAGAAAGGAAGGGAAGGGGAAGGAGGGAAGGAAAGGGGGAGGGAAGGGGAAGGAAGGAAAGGGGAGGGGAGGGAAGGAAAGGGGGAGGAAGGAAGAGAAGGAAGAGGAAAGGGGAGGGGAAAGAAGGAAGGAAGAGGAAAGAAGGGGGAGGGGAGAGGAAGAGAAGGGGAAGGAAAGGAAGGGAAGGGGAAGGAAGAAGGGAGGAAAAGGGGAGGGAAGAGCGAAGGAAAGGGAGGGGAGGGGAGGGAAAGAATGGGATGGGGGGGAAGAAAGGAAGGAAAGGAAGAGGGAAGGAAAGGGGGAGGGGAAGGGAAGGAAGAGGGAAGGAAAGGAGGAGGGGAGAGGAAGGAAGGAAAGGAAGAGGGGAGGGAAGGGGAAGGAAGGAAAGGAAGAGAAGGAAGAGGAAAGGGGGAGGGGAGAGGAAGGGAAGAGAAGGGGAAGGAAGGAAGAGAAGGAAAGGAAAGGGGAGGGGAAGGAAAGGAAAGGAAGAGAAGGGGAAAGAAGGAAGGAAGAGGAAAGAAAAGGGGGAGGGAAGAGAGGGGAAGAAAGGAAGGGAAGGGGAAGGAGGGAAGGAAAGGGGGAGGGAAGGGGAAGGAAGGAAAGGGGAGGGGAGGGAAGGAAAGGGGGAGGAAGGAAGAGAAGGAAGAGGAAAGGGGAGGGGAAAGAAGGAAGGAAGAGGAAAGAAGGGGGAGGGGAGAGGAAGAGAAGGGGAAGGAAAGGAAGGGAAGGGGAAGGAAGAAGGGAGGAAAAGGGGAGGGAAGAGCGAAGGAAAGGAAGGGGAGGGGAGGGAAAGAATGGGATGGGGGGGAAGAAAGAAGAAAAAGAAAAAGAAAGAAAGAAAGAGAGAAAGGAAAGAAAGAAAGAGAGAGAGAAAGGAAAGAAAGAAAGAAAGAAAGAAAGAAAGAAAGAAAGAAAGAAAGAAAGAAAGAAAGAAAGAAAGAAAGAAAGAACTTTTGCCCTCTTTGGGTCCTAGGAACTAAAATCATGAAAACATAATGATACACAGAACAAAAGTTAGTGCTCAAAAAACCCCCCCACATTTTATTAAAAAAATAAGAATAAGAATAAAAAATTAAGCCAAAGTCTCCTCCTGAGAACGGGAGCCGGCAGAAATCCCAAGAAATTCACAAAGGAGCATTTGCCGATGGACAGGAGTCTCTCGCTTAGCCAGCAAAATTTCAGGTTCAAAACAACAACAACAACAACAACAACAATAATCAAGTTGGAAGGGACCTTGGAGGTCATCTAGTCCTACCCCCCTCAGGCAGGAAACTATAACATTTGAGAGAAATGGCTGTACGGTCTCTTAATTAAATAATAGTAGTAGTGGTGGTAGTGGTGGTGGTGGTAGTAGTAGTAGTAGTTGGAAGGGACCTTAGAGGTCATCTAGTCCAACCCCCTGCTCAGGCAGGAAGCCCTGTACCATTACAGACAAATGGTTGTCCAGTCTCTTAATAATAATAATAACAACAAAACAACAATAATAATAATGTTGGAAGGGACCTTGGAGGTCACCTAGTCCAACCCCCGTCAGGCAGGAAACTATAACATTTGAGAGAAATGGCTGTACAGTCTCTTAATATAATAATAATAATAATAATAATAATAATAATAATAATAATAATAATAATAATAATAATAATAATTGGAAGGGACCTTGGAGGTCATCTAGTCCAGCCCCCTGCTCAGGCAGGAAACTATAACATTTGAGAGAAATGGCTGTACGGTCTCTTAATTAAATAATAATAATAATGATAATAATAATAATAATAATAATAATAATAATAATAATAATAATAATAATAATAATAATAATAATGATGATGATAATATAATTGGAAGGGACCTTGGAAGTCATCTAGTCCAACCCCCTGCTCAGGCAGGAAACCCTATACCATTACAGACAAATGGCTGTCCAGTCTCTTAATAATAATAATAACAACAAAACAACAACAACAACAATAATGGTCGAAGGGACCTTGGAGGTCACCTAGTCCAACCCCCCTCAGGCAGAAAACTATAACATTTGAGAGAAATGGCTGTACAGTCTCTTAATTTAATAATAATAATAATAATAATAATAATAATAATAATAATAATAATAATAATAATAATAATGGTTGGAAGGGACCTTGGAGGTCATCTAGTCCAACCCCCCTCAGGCAGAAAACTATAACATTTGAGAGAAATGGCTGTACAGTCTCTTAATTTAATAATAATAATAATAATAATAATAATAATAATAATAATAATAATAATAATAATAATAATAATAATAATGGTTGGAAGGGACCTTGGAGGTCATCTAGTCCAACCCCCTGCTCAGGCAGGAAACCCTATACCATTACAAATTGTTGTCTAGTCTCTTAATAATAATAATAACAACAAAACAACAACAACAATAATAATGTTGGAAGGGACCTTGGAGGTCATCTAGTCCAACCCCCTGCTCAAGTAGGAAACCTTATACCATTTCAGGCAAAATTCTGAGTTCAGGCCTTTGACCACCGATTCGTATTTACGACGGTCGGTGGCCCTGCTCATGTGATCCCCTTTTGCGACCATATCTCGCTTAGCCAGCAAAATTTCAGGTTAATAATGACAACAGCAACAATAATAATAATAATATAAAAAAGTTGGAGGGCACCTCGGAGGTCATCTAGTCCAACCCCCTGTCATTTCAGACAAAATTCTGAATTCGGGGCCCTTGACCGCCGATTGGGATTTGCGACGGTCGGTCGCCCCAGGGTCACGCCATCCCCTTTTGCGACCTTCGGGGAGGGGGGGAGGGAACCCGAATTCGCTTTGCAACGCTCTTCCCAGCTCACCCGCCGCAGCGACTCGCTTAAGAACGGCGGCAAGAAAGCTGGTCAAAACGGGAGTCCGGCTTAAGAAACACCCGGCCCTTCCCTCCAGGGACCGTCGTAGGTCGAGGACGACCCGCCTGGGCGGTTTTTCCAGCCGGCGCGCGCACACACAAACATACACATCCCCCTTTTGCGCGGCCCTGGGTTCGAGAGAGCTCGGCCGGGTTGGGTTGTCGGAACGATTCATGCCGCGGCGGTGCCCTTTCTTCTCCGCAGAGCCCGTGCCAGCCATGCCCGGCGACGCAGGAGGAAGAGGAAGAGGAAGTCCGGGTGCTGACCCTGCCCTTGCAAGCCCACCACGCCATGGAGAAGATGGAGGAGTTTGTCTACAAGGTAAGCCGGCCGGTTGGTCTCCGGTTGTGTGAAAGCGAGCGACCCGGGTTTGCCCTCCGTCCCTTCGGGGGTCAGGAGAGACGGGCGGGTGCCCGCAGGATGGGCGGAGGCATTGTGGCGAGAAAGTGGTTTTCTCTTGCCGTCTGTGTGTGTGTCTGTCTTCAGGGGTGTTTGTGTGTGTGTGTGTGTGTGTGTGTGTGTGTGTGTGTGTACGTACAGCTGTGTTTGTGTGTATAGTAAAGTTGGAAGGGACCTTGGAGGTCATCTAAGTCCAACCTCCTATACCATTTCAGACAAACAGCTGTCCAGTCTCTTCTTAAAAGGGTGTGTGTGTGTGTGTGTGTGTGTGTGTACAGGTGTGTGTGTGTGTGTGTGTGTGTGTAGTAAAGTTGGAAGGGACCTTGGAGGTCATCTAGTCCAACCTCCTATACCATTTCAGACAAACAGCTGTCCAGTCTCTTCTTAAAAAGGTGTGTGTGTGTGTGTGTACAGCTGTGTGTGTGTGTGTGTACAGTTGTGTGTGTGTATATAGTAAAGTTGGAAGGGACCTTGGAGGTCATCTAGTCCAACCTCCTATACCATTTCAGACAAACGGCTGTCCAGTCTCTTCTTAAAAGGGTGTGTGTGTGTACAGCTGTGTGTGTGTGTACAGCTGTGTGTGTGTGTGTGTATAGTAAAGTTGGAAGGGACCTTGGAGGTCATCTAGTCCAACCTCCTATACCATTTCAGACAAACGGCTGTCCAGTCTCTTCTTAAAATGGTGTGTGTGTGTGTGTGTGTGTGTACAGGTGTGTGTGTGTGTATAGTAAAGTTGGAAGGGGCTTTAGAGGTCATCTAGTCCAACCTCCTATACCATTTCAGACAAACGGCTGTCCAGTCTCTTCTTTAAAAGGTATGTGTGTGTGTGTGTGTGTGTGTGTGTGTGTGTACAGCTGTGTGTGTGTATATAGTAAAGTTGGAAGGGACATTGGAGGTCATCTAGTCCAACCTCCTATACCATTTCAGACAAACGGCTGTCCAGTCTCTTCTTTAAAAGGTATGTGTGTGTGTGTGTGTGTGTGTGTGTGTGTGTGTACAGCTGTGTGTGTGTATATAGTAAAGTTGGAAGGGACATTGGAGGTCATCTAGTCCAACCTCCTATACCATTTCAGACAAACGGCTGTCCAGTCTCTTCTTAAAAAGGTGTGTGTGTGTGTGTGTGTGTGTGTGTGTACAGCTGTGTGTGTGTACAGGTGTGTGTGTGTGTGTATAGTAAAGTTGGAAGGGACCTTGGAGGTCATCTAGTCCAACCTCCTATACCATTTCAGACAAACGACTGTCCAGTCTCTTCTTTAAAAGGTGTGTGTGTGTGTGTGTGTGTACAGGTGTGTGTGTGTGTACAGGTGTGTGTGTGTGTATAGTAAAGTTGGAAGGGACCTTGGAGGTCATCTAGTCCAACCTCCTATACCATCTCAGACAAACGGCTCTCCAGTCTCTTCTTAAAAAGGTGTGTGTGTGTGTGTGTGTGTGTGTGTACAGCTGTGTGTGTGTGTACAGGTGTGTGTGTGTGTGTGTATAGTAAAGTTGGAAGGGACCTTGGAGGTCATCTAGTCCAACCTCCTATACCATTTCAGACAAACGGCTGTCCAGTCTCTTCTTAAAAAGGTGTGTGTGTGTGTGTGTGTGTGTGTGTGTGTGTGTGTACGTACAGCTGTGTGTGTGTGTATAGTAAAGTTGGAAGGGACCTTGGAGGTCATCTAGTCCAACCTCCTATACCATTTCAGACAAACGGCTGTCCAGTCTCTTCTTAAAAAGGTGTGTGTGTGTGTGTGTACAGCTGTGTGTGTGTGTACAGCTGTGTGTGTGTGTATAGTAAAGTTGGAAGGGACCTTGGAGGTCATCTAGTCCAACCTCCTATACCATCTCAGACAAACGGCTCTCCAGTCTCTTCTTAAAAAGGTGTGTGTGTGTGTGTGTGTGTGTGTGTGTACAGCTGTGTGTGTGTGTACAGGTGTGTGTGTGTGTGTATAGTAAAGTTGGAAGGGACCTTGGAGGTCATCTAGTCCAACCTCCTATACCATTTCAGACAAACGGCTGTCCAGTCTCTTCTTTAAAAGGTGTGTGTGTGT
>CM044371.1:2143308-2216485 GCA_024294585.1 Vipera latastei
ATTTTTCTATTCTATTCTATTCTATTCTATTCTATTCTATTCTATTCTATTCTATTCTATTCTATTCTAATGCCATTATTCTATTCTATTCTATTATATTTTTCTATTCTATTCTATTCTATTCTATTCTATTCTATTCTGCCATTATTCTATTTTCCATTCTATTCTATATTCTGTATTCTATTCTATAATATTTTCTATTCTGTTCTATTTTGTTCTGTTCTATTCTATTCTGTATTCTATTTTCCATTCTATTCTATATTCTATTCTATATTACATTTTCTATTCTATTCTATATTCTATTTTCCATTCTATTCTATGTTCTGTATTCTATTCTATAATATTTTCTATTCTATTCTATTCTATTCTATTCTATTCTATTCTATTCTATTCTATTCTATTCTATTCTATTCTATTCTTTATTCTATTCTATTTTCCTTTCCCTATTCCATTCCTTTCCATTCCATTCCATTTTAATTTCCTCGTCAGAAAACGTTGGCCTCCAAAGGGAGCGTTACGGCTAATGCCAGCCTTTCCCTGTCGTACAACGGGGCAACGCCCCCCCCCCCCTCTTAACAAACGTCTCACTTACCGACGTAAGCCGAGAGCTCGGTTCGGCTTCTGCTTCCGAGGACTTCCCCCTTCCTTCTTTTTCTCTCTCTCTCTCTCCACCACCTCCTTTTCTCTCCAACCGAACCGTTGTCTCTCTAGGGGGAAAGACGGCGGCGGTCTCTCGGGGCTGCGTGCGCGGGCGGGCGGAATCCTTCCCCAACGCCAACCCTACGAGGTAGGCTGAGCCGACAGTAACCAGGGTTTTTTGTTGTTTCTTTGTTTCCGTCTCTCAGGTCTGGGAAGGCCGATGGCGGGTCATCCCTTACGACGTCCTGCCCGACTGGCTGAAGGACAACGACTACCTGCTTCACGGCCACCGGCCCCCCATGCCGTCCTTCCGCGCCTGCTTCAAAAGCATCTTTCGCATCCACACCGAGACCGGCAACATCTGGACGCACCTGCTAGGTGACGCGAGAGCTGCGTCCTTTCTTTTCTTTTCTTTCCCACCCCCACCCCCGCCCCGCCCCGCTTCCTTTCCCGCCCTCCGGATCGGCCCGTCGGAAATCTGGAGCCGAGTTCGAATGGTGACAGACACACACACACACACACACACACACACACACACACACCTTCAACATGGTGACTCGAGCTGTCCTCCCTGCCCCTCTACCCCGCCAAAAAAATCAAAATTCCTTTCCTTCCCTAGAGGTTTTACCCCCTTCCTTTCCTGCGTCCGGGTCGGCCCGTCGGAAACCTGGAGCCGAGTTCGAATCGTGACACACACACACACACCCCTTCGACGCGCTGACTCTAGCTGTCTTTTCCACCCCGCCTACCAGCCCCCCCCCCCCAAAAAAAATCAACATTCCTCTCCTCCCTAGGGTTTTTTTTCCCCCCCCCCCTTCCGTTCCCGCCTCCGGATCGGCCCGTCGGACACCTGGAGCCGAGTTCGAATCGTGAGACACACACACACACACACACCTTCGACGCGCTGACTCCAGCTGTCTTTCCCCCCCCCGCCTACCAGCCCCCCCCCCCCAAAAAAATCAACATTCCTCTCCTCCCTAGGCTTTTTTTCCCCCCCTTCCGTTCCCGCCTCCGGATCGGCCCGTCGGAAATCTGGAGCCCAGTTCGAATCGTGACACACACACACATACACACACACACACCTTCAACGTGGTGACTCGAGCTGTCCTCCCCGCCCCTCTACCCCGCCAAAAAAATCAAAATTCCTTTCCTTCCCTAGAGGTTTTACCCCCTTCCTTTCCCGCGTCCGGGTCGGCCCGTCGGAAACCTGGAGCCGAGTTCGAATCGTGACACACACACACACACTCCCCTTCGACGTGCTGAGTCTAGCTGTCTTTCCCCCCCCCCCCGGCCTACCAGCCCCCCCCCCAAAAAAATCAACATTCCTCGCAAAGTCACCCAGCTGGCTTTCGTGCCTAAGGCGGGACTAGAACTCTCTGCCTCCAGGTGATTGGCCCAAAGTCACCCAGATGCCTTTCATGCTTAAGGCGGGACTAGAACTCACCGTCTCCTGGTGATTGGCGCAAAGTCACCCAGCCGGCTTTCGTGCCTAAGGCGGGACTAGAACTCACCGTCTCCTGGTGATTGGCCCAAAGTCACCCAGCCGGCTTTCATGTCTCAGGAGGGACTAGAACTCCCCGTCTCCTGGTGATTGGCCCAAAGTCACCCAGCTGGCTTTTGTGCCTAAGGCGGGACTAGAACTCCCCGTCTCCTGGTGATTGGCCCAAAGTCACCCAGCTGGCTTTCATGCTAAGGCGGGACTAGAACTCACCGTCTCCCGGTGATTGGCCCAAAGTCACCCAGCTGGCTTTCATGCTAAGGCGGGACTAGAACTCACCGTCTCCCGGTGATTGGCCCAAAGTCACCCAGCTGGCTTTTGTGCCTAAGGCGGGACTAGAACTCACCGTCTCCTGGTGATTGGCCCAAAGTCACCCAGCTGGCTTTTGTGCCTAAGGCGGGACTAGAACTCACCGTCTCCTGGTGATTGGCCCAAAGTCACCCAGCTGGCTTTCATGCTAAGGCGGGACTAGAACTCACCATCTCCCGGTGATTGGCCCAAAGTCACCCAGCTGGCTTTTGTGCCTAAGGCGGGACTAGAACTCACCGTCTCCCGGTGATTGGCCCAAAGTCACCCAGCTGGCTTTCGTGCCTAAGGCGGGACTAGAACTCACCGTCTCCCGGTGATTGGCCCAAAGTCACCCAGCTGGCTTTTGTGCCCAAGGCGGGACTAGAACTCCCCGTCTCCTGGCGATGGTTGTCCCTGACCCTGCCTGTTCCCCCTTCCCCGACAGGCTTCCTGCTCTTCCTGTGTCTGGGGGTCCTGACGATGCTGCGGCCGAACATGTACTTCCTGGCGCCCCTGCAGGAGAAAGTGGTCTTCGGGATGTTCTTCCTAGGCGCCGTGCTATGTCTCAGCTTCTCCTGGCTCTTCCACACCGTCTACTGCCATTCGGAGAAGGTGTCCCGGACCTTCTCCAAGTGAGTGGGGAAAGGGAGGCCAGCTCCGTGTCTGTCTGTGTGTGTGTGTGTGTGTGTGTGTGTGTACACGTACCGCCTGTCCTCGACTTACGACGGCGCGCGCCCGAAGTGACAGCGTCCCTGTTGCAAAAAAGGGACTTTTCGTGGCCCGTTCGAAGTTGGCCTCCTGGCGTGGAAGGCCAAGGAGGTTGGGTGGGAGCGTTTTCCCACGAGTGACACAGCTGGAAGGGACCCTGGAGGTCATTTAGTCCAGCCCCCTACTCAAGGGGGCGACCCTTACAGAAACATAGAGTCATGGAGATGGATGGGACCGCAGAGGTCATCTAGTCCGACACCCCTGCTCAAGCAGGCGATCCTGACAGAATCGTGGAAGGACAGAGTTGGAAGGGAGCTTGGAGGTCATCTAGTCCAACCCCCTGCTCGAGCAGGAGACCCTTGCAGAATCGTAGAATAATAAGAGTTGGAAGGGACCTGGAGGTCATCTAGTCCAACCCCCTGCTCAAGGAGGAGATCCTTAGAGAATGATAGACTCCTGGAGTTGAACGGGACCTCAGAGGTCATCTAGTCCAACCCCCTGCTCAAACAGGACACCCCTATAGAATCATAGAATGACAGACTTGGAAGGGACCTTGGAGGTCATCTAGTCCAACCCCCTGCTCAAGCAGGAGACCCTGACAAAATCAGAATGACAGACTTCGAAGGAACCTTGGAGGTCATCTAGTCCAACCCCTTGCTCGAGCAGGAGACCCTTGCAGAATCGTAGAATAATAAGACTTGGAAGGGACCTGGAGGTCATCTAGTCCAACCCCCTGCTCAAACAGGACACCCCTATAGAATCATAGAATGACAGACTTGGAAGGGACCCTGGAGGTCATCTAGTCCAACCCCCTGCACAAACAGGACACCCCTATAGAATTTTAGAATAATAGAGCTGGAAGGGACCTGGAGGTCATCTAGTCCAACCCCCTGCTCAAGGAGGAGATCCTTAGAGAATGATAGACTCCTGGAGTTGAACGGGACCTCAGAGGTCATCTAGTCCAACCCCCTGCTCAAACAGGACACCCCTATAGAATCATAGAATGACAGACTTGGAAGGGACCTTGGAGGTCATCTAGTCCAACCCCCTGCTCAAGCAGGAGACCCTGACAAAATCAGAATGACAGACTTCGAAGGAACCTTGGAGGTCATCTAGTCCAACCCCTTGCTCGAGCAGGAGACCCTTGCAGAATCGTAGAATAATAAGACTTGGAAGGGACCTGGAGGTCATCTAGTCCAACCCCCTGCTCAAACAGGACACCCCTATAGAATCATAGAATGACAGACTTGGAAGGGACCCTGGAGGTCATCTAGTCCAACCCCCTGCACAAACAGGACACCCCTATAGAATTTTAGAATAATAGAGCTGGAAGGGACCTGGAGGTCATCTAGTCCAACCCCCTGCTCAAGGAGGAGATCCTTAGAGAATGATAGACTCCTGGAGTTGAACGGGACCTCAGAGGTCATCTAGTCCAACCCCCTGCTCAAACAGGACACCCCTATAGAATCATAGAATGACAGACTTGGAAGGAACCTTGGAGATCATCTAGTCCAACCCCTTGCTCGAGCAGGAGACCCTTGCAGAATCGTAGAATAATAAGACTTGGAAGGGACCTGGAGGTCATCTAGTCCAACCCCCTGCTCAAACAGGAGATCCTTAGAGAATCATAGACTCCTGGAGTTGAACGGGACCTCAGAGGTCATCGAGTCCAACCCCCTGCTCAAGCAGGAGATCCTTAGAGAATCATAGACTCCTGGAGTTGAACGGGACCTCAGAGGTCATCGGGTCCAACCCCCTGCTCAAGCAGGCGACCCCTTACAGAATCATAGAATAACAGAGTCAATGGGGAACCCAGATTCATTGAAACGTCCTTTAGTGACGACGTTTGGTCACTAAATGAACATTCATAAGTCAAGGTAGTCCTCGAATTACAACAGTTCATTTCCTGACCAGCTAAAGTTACATCACTGACAAAAAAGGAAGCTTGGGGCGTGTTTTACACTTATGACCATCGCCGCACCCTTGGGGTCAGGTGATGTACATTCCGAAGCTTGGCCGAAGCTAGTTCCTGTTTTGTGACGGTCGCAGCGTCCCGGGGTCGTGTGATCCCCTTTTGTGATCTTCTGACAATCAGTGGGGAAGTCAAGATACATTTCAGCAAACCTGTGACTAATTTAACAGCTGCAGCCTTTCACGTAATCAGAGCGGCAAGGAAGGTCGTAAAGTGGGGACCTCACTGAATGACTGTCTCACTTTGCAACGCAGATTTGGGGCATTCATCGCGGTCATCGGTCAAGGGCTGCCTGTACCAATGTTCGCCGCTTGCCAAGCAGCCAAATTTGGCATCACGGAACCGGGGCAGCGCCGTGATGGTCGTAAGTGCGAGGACGGGCCGATTAATATTAATAATCCTTGACTCGCGACCCCAATTTAAGAGCGGAATTTCCCTTGATCCGAACAGCGATTGTGAAATTTGAGGAGCCGTATGTTTTGCCACGGCTGTTAAGCGAATCTCTGGTAGTCGTTAAGCGAGTCACAGGGTCTTTAAGCGAAGCCGGCTTGTGAGAAGCCGGCTGGGAAAGGCCGTACATCGTGATCACGTGACCCTGGGATGCTGCGACCGTCGTAAATCCGAGTCGGTTGCCGAGCATCCGAATTTGGATCCCGTGACTCCCGACGGTTGTAAGTGTGAGCCCCAGAGATAAAAGTCTGTCTTCAGTACCGTGGGAACTTTTCGTCTTTCTTACGAGGAAACGGTCATTAAACAGGTAAGTCGTAAGTGGAGAACTTCCTGTATTTCTTATGACGCTCTCTCCTTTCCGTTGTCGCTTTCCCAGGTTGGATTATTCCGGAATCGCTTTGCTGATTATGGGGAGTTTTGTGCCGTGGCTTTACTACTCCTTCTACTGCTCTCCCCAGCCGCGACTCATTTATCTGTCCATCGTCTGCGTCCTGGGCATCTCCGCCATTATCGTCGCTCAGTGGGACCGCTTCGCCACCCCCAAGCACAGGCAGACCCGAGCGGGTACGGACGGAATCCAACAACCGGCATGCTTTATGAGGGGATGACTTCCACTCCCAGAATCCCCCAGCTGGCCTGGTTTAAGAGGGGTGGACTTCCACTCCCAGAATCCCCCAGCCGGCGTGCTTTAAGAGGAGGGGACTTCCACTCCCAGAATCCCCCAGCCGGCCTGCTTTATGAGGGGAGGACTTCCACTTCCAGAATCCCCCAGCTGGCCTGGTTTAAGAGGGGTGGACTTCCACTCCCAGAATCCCCCAGACGGCCTGCTTTATGAGGGGTGGACTTCCACTCCCAGAATCCCCCAGACGGCCTGCTTTATGAGGGGTGGACTTCCACTCCCAGAATCCCCCAGACGGCCTGCTTTAAGAGGGGAGGACTTCCACTTCCAGAATCCCCCAGCCATCATGCTTTAAGAGGGGAGGACTTCCACTCCCAGAATCCCCCAGCTGTCATGCTTTAAGAGGGGAGGACTTCCACTCCCAGAATCCCCCAGCTGGCCTGGTTTATGAGGGGAGGACTTCCACTTCCAGAATCCCCCAGCTGGCCTGGTTTAAGAGGGGTGGACTTCCACTCCCAGAATCCCCCAGACGGCCTGCTTTATCCACTTCCAGAATCCCCCAGCTGGCCTGGTTTAAGAGGGGTGGACTTCCACTCCCAGAATCCCCCAGACGGCCTGCTTTAAGAGGGGAGGACTTCCACTCCCAGAATCCCCCAGCTGGCCTGCTTTATGAGGGGAGGACTTCCAGAATCCCCCAGCTGGCCTGGTTTAAGAGGGGTGGACTTCCACTCCCAGAATCCCCCAGCCGGCGTGCTTTATGAGGGGAGGACTTTCACTCCCAGAATCCCCCAGCTCGCCTGGTTTAAGAGGGGTGGACTTCAACTCCCAGAATCCCCTAGCCGGCATGCTTTAAGAGGGGAGGACTTCCACTCCCAGAATCCCCCATCCGGCATGCTTTAAGAGGGGAAGACTTCCACTCCCAGAATCCCATATCCGGAATGCTTTAAGACGGGAGGACTTCAACTCCCAGAATCCCCCAGCCACCATGCTTTAAGAGGGGAGGACTTCAACTCCCAGAATCCCTTGCCGAGATGCTGACGGGTGTCTCATTCCTCTCCTAGGGGTCTTTCTCGGGCTGGGCCTGAGCGGCGTGGTACCCACAATGCACTTCACCATCGCGGAGGGCTTTGCCAAGGCCACCACGGTGGGGCAGATGGGATGGTTCTTCCTGATGGCCGTGATGTACATCACCGGAGCCGGCCTCTACGCCGCTCGTATTCCCGAACGGTTCTTCCCGGGCAAGTTTGACATTTGGGTGAGTTTCTAGTCCTGCTGAGGTTTTCAAGGCGCGGAGGAGGCAGTGATGGGAATTGTAGTCCAAACAGATCGAGATACGTGCTCCCGTGTGGAAAACCAGTCTCGCAGCTAGTCCACGACTTACCGCAACTGACCTCAACCGTTCGCAAATGCCGAGTCGGTGGCCCAGCGTCCGAATTTCGATCACGTGACCCCGGGACGCTGCGACCGTCGTAAATGCGAGTCGGTTGCTAAGCGTCTGAATTTTGATCGCATGTCCCCTGGGATGCTGCGACCGTCATAAAGACGAGTCGGTTGCCAAGCATCTGAATTTCGATCACGTGACCCCGGGACGCTGCGACCGTCGTAAATACGAGTCGGTTGCGGAGCGTCTGAATTTTGATCCACGTGACCCCGGCACGCTGCGACCGTTGTAAATACGAGTTGGGTTGCCCAGTGACTGAATGTTGATCCCGGGACGCTGCGACCGTCATAAATACGCGTCGATTGCCGAGCGTCCGTGTTCACCGCGACGCTGCGACAGTTGGATATGTCAAGAATGGTGATGAAGTCCCTTTTTTTCCCCAGCGACGTCGTAACTTTGTACTGTCGCTAAGTTGTTAGCCGAGGACTACTTGTACATAAGTCAGCCGCCAGATCCCCATCATCCCCGGCCCAGTAGGGGTCTTCCAAGGAGAAGGAAGAAGGTTTAAGCGTTAGCAGCCGCGCTCGTGAGCGGCCTAAAAAAGACGCTAGTCGCTCGACACCGATCTTAACCTCACCCGCGTCTAACCGGGACGTTAGGACCGAGGATTAGGCAGGATACGGTAAAACCGGACGGTTCCTTTCGACCAAAACCGGCCTCCCGCTTGCGGTGGTTCACCCCCCAATCTCGAATTGTTGTGTTTTTTTTTTTTTTTTTTTGTCTTTTCTGCAGTTCCAGTCCCACCAAATTTTCCACGTCCTGGTGGTGGCCGCGGCCTTCGTCCATTTTTACGGCGTCTCCAACCTGCAGGAGTTCCGGTACGGACTGGAAGGCGGTTGCACGGACGACTCGCTGCTTTAGAGAAGCACGGGAAACGGAGTGCCAAAGTTCCCGAAGGGCTTTTTTTTTGGTTCCCGGTGGATTTTGTATTTCTCGACTAAAACCGAAAGTTTCTTTTTAAAAAAAAAACAACAACGAAACTCGGCGACGTCGATGTCGCCTGACGAGGAAGGAGAGCGGCGCGCCTCGTTCCCGAGGCGGCCCGTGTGGCTCGTCGGCTTCCTCGTTTCCCCTCGGGAATGTCTCGCTCGGCAGGGAAGAAAGCCCCGCCGAGGAATTCCCCCCTGGGATCATTTCACGGACGTTCCATCTTTCTCGACAAAATCACGTATGGCTAAAAGGAAAGTATTTAATATTTAAGGCGAGGTGCTGCCCGTCGGCTTCTGGATCCTGGCGCGTCGTCGGTTGGAACTGCACGCCGGGCCCGCGACGGGATTCGGAGTCGCCGAGCTGCTGTGACTTTTGCTGTGGGAGCGATTGAAATAAACAGTCTGAAGCTGTGGATTCCGGGACGGTGTTGGGGAATTGGGTCGAGGGAAGAGCGGGGGGTGGGTTTTACCAAGGTGTATCTACTCAATCCAGGGGCTTCGCCTTCAGATTTGCTTCTTACTACGGGCTCCTTTTGAGCTGGATCTTCCGTCTCCCCTCGCGAGTCGTTCCCCCCTCGATTTTCTCGACCCGTTACTTTTTGACTTGCCGTGCGCAACGCAGGGCAGAAGATTTTAAGGGGCTGGAGCTTCCGGCGAGCGAAAGGCCGCCTGTGCCGACTGGCGGAGGAAAGGTACGGCGAGGTTGTTGCTGAAGTGAGACACACCGAGAAAGCTCCGGTGTGTCACACCGCTTGTGTCTTAAGAGCACGGCCGAGAGTTGAGTTCTCGCCCTGAAGCGGACTACTCCGTCTCTTATTTCTTGCGCTCGGCGATTTTCTCCCCGACGTCTTGTGACCCAACTAGGGAACATCATCAGTGGTAGAAGGAAAAAGGGGCGGGATTGCTCTCTGTTTATACACAGTCCCTTTTCGCCCTGACGTCGTTCCTTAAGTTGGGTTGGGAAACGTTTGCGAAGAAAGGGCCGAGCTCAGAGCACACCCAGGATCCTGGCAGTCCTCCCTCCTCTTCCTCTCCGCAAATCCTACTCCGTTCTAGCCCTGAGGATGTTTCCTAGTTGGGTCGTGAAGCATCGGTGAGAAAACAAGCTTCGAGGGCACCGAGGATCCCGCAGTTCTCCTCCTCCTCCTCTCTTTACATCCAACTCCCTTCTAGCATTGATGATGTTCCCTAGCATTGATGATGTTTCCCTGCGAGAAAACCACCCACCTCGGAGAGCACCAAGGATCCCCACAGTCCTCCTCCCCACAAATCCTACTCCGTTCGTAGCGCCGGTGATGTTCCCTAGTTGGGTCCTGAAAGTTTGACAAAAGAAAGGACCACGCTCACAGAGCACCAAGGATCCCGCAGTTGCCGTCGTCCTCATCTGCATGCCCGACTCTCTTCTAGCGCTGATGACGTTCCCTAGTTGGGTCGCGAAACGGCGAGAAAACCACCCAGCTCAGAGAGCACCAAGGACTCCACAGTCCAACCCTGAGCTACAAATACTCATCAGTATTTCTTCTCTTGTTTCCTAAAAACTTGCTGCTGCTGTTTGTCCCTTCTGCTGCGTTTAGTTGTCGGTTGTGTAGGAGGAGAGCTGTATTCGAAATAAGGAGGGACCTGGTCACCCCCTTTTTTTATTAATAAGCACCGGCTTTCGCGAGCTTGCAGAAAGCTGAGGCCGTTGGAACGCAATTTGCGGGGTCCAACTTCTCCTGGTCGGAACGAGTCCAGGTGTGACGTTTCCTTCTTGCCCTTTTTTTATAGCAAATCATATCGCTTCTGCCCTCGTACGGCCCTGGTGGCACGCGTCGCGAGACGAGACGGCAAAGGCCTTCCTGTTGTTTCAGATGGATTACACAGCCGAAGTTGGGCTTGCCAGATGTGGGAAGCAAATATGCAACAGCCTGTCACTTTTAAGCTCTCCAGATTCTGGCGAGGAAGATGTACTTTACTGTATTAAGGCCCATTAAGAATGCGCGAAGTTTGAGAGGCAAACTAGAAAGGAGAGGTCGCACGGTCCCAGTAAGAGAGGTAGCTGCTTTCATGAGCTTCAAAGCAGTGGTGGGCTGCTGAGATGTAGCCACTTTCATGAGCTTCAGAGCAGCTGCTGAGATGTAGCTGCTTTGATGAGCTTTGAATTTGCTGAGTTGTTGAGGTATAGCAGCTTTGAACTAGTATTTGGGTCACTGAGATGTAGCCGCTTTCATGAGCTTCAGAGCAGTGGTGGGCTGCTGAGATGTAGCCACTTTCATGAGCTTCAGAGCAGTGATGGGCTGCTGAGATGTAGCTGCTTTGATGAGCTTTGAACTTGCTGAGTTGAGGTATAGCAGCTTTGAATTAGTATTTGGGTCACTGAGATGTAGCCGCTTTGATGAGCTTCAGAGCAGTGGTGGGCTGCTGAGATGTAGCCGCTTTGATGAGCTTCAGAGCAGTGATGGGCTGCTGAGATGTAGCTGCTTTGATGAGCTTTGAACTTGCTGAGTTGTTGAGGTGTGGCTGCTTGGGTGAACTTCAAAGCAGCGCTGGGTTGTCAGATGCAGCTGCCTTAATGAGCGTCGAACTAGTTTGTCGAGATGTAGTCACTTTGATGAGCTTTGAACTGTTGCTGAGTTCTAGCTGCTTTTATGAACTTCAAAGGAGTGCTGGGTTGTCAGATGCAGCTGCCTTAATGAGCTTCAAACTAGTAGTTTGTTGAGATGTAGCCGCTTTGATGAGCTTTCAACTGTTGCTGAGTTGTAGCTGCTTATATGAACTTCAAAGCAGTGCTGGGTTGTCATGCAGCTGCTTTAATGAGCTTCAAACTAGTAGTTTGTTGAGATGTAGCCGCTTTGATGAGCTTTGAACTGTTGCTGAGTTGTAGCTGCTTTTATGAACTTCAAAGGAGTGCTGGGTTGTCAGATGCAGCTGCCTTAATGAGCTTTGAACTAATGCTAGTTTGTCGAGATGTAGCCGCTTTGATGAGCTTTGAACTATTGCTGAGTTGTTGCGATGTAGCTGTTCATATCAACTTCAAAGCCGTGCTGGCTTGTCACATGCAGCTGCTTTAATGAGCTTCGAACTAGTGCTAGTTTGTTGAGATGTAGCCACTTTCAACTATTGCTGAGTTGTTACAATGTAGCTGCTTTGATGAACCAAAGCAGTGCTGGATTGTTAGATGCAGCTGCTTTAATGTGCTTTGAACTAGTGCTAGTTTGTTGAGATGTAGCTGCTTTCATGGGCACTGAAGCGGTGGTAGACTGTTCAAATGCGGCTGCGTTCGTTTCCCTGGAATCAGCCTGGGTTGTTGTGAGCATAAAAGCCTTGTTAGATGTTTTTTGGGATGTAGCTGTTTGACGCGCTGCAAACCCGTGCTGGGTTGTTGCGATGTAACTGCTTCAATGAGCTTCAAACTAGTGCCGGGTTTTTGCGATGTAACTGCTTCAATGAGCTTCGAACTAGTGCCGGGTTTTTGCAATATGGCTGCTTTTATGAGCTTCAAAGCAGTGCTGGGTTGTTGAGACGGAGGTGCTTTAATGAGCACTAAAGCCTTGTTGGGTGTTGAGATGTAGCTATTTAACATGTTGCAAATCAGTGCTGGGCTGTCAAGATACAGCCGTTTTCATGGGCTTCCAACCGGTTCCGGGATGTTAGAGATGTAGTTGTTGTCATGAGCTTCCAATCAGCGCTTGGTTGTTGAGACGTAGCTGCTTCGATAAGCTCCAAAGCCATGCTGGACACTGAGATCCGGCTGCTTGAATGAGCTCCGCACCACCGTGGGGTTGCTGCGATGTAGCTGCTTTCATGAGCTCCCCACCAGCACCGAGTCACTGCTCTCGACTCGATATGATCCACTGCCGCTGTTTGTAAACTTTAATGAGAAGATCTGCTTCTTCGTGTCTCAGTTGAGTCAAAAGGATGATGGTCTTGGGAGGTACCGGTTCGAGTTTCCCGGCCTTTTTGATTCATTGAAGACGCAACCTCTTCCCATCACTCCGTTGGTCGCACAAAATCCTGGCAATGCCCACCGTTCAGTTATATTGTTTGCATCAGGGCAGGTTAAAAAGAGAAGACCTCCACAGCTAAGGAACGTCCACCGTCGGCCGTTAACAGAGGTGGCCTACCATGGTTTGCCAGCCTGACCTTGCTGCTTTCATGAGTCCACTTCACTACACCATCCCCATGGCTGGCTGTGCAAAGTCAGCCACCGTGGCATTTGTGTACCACGACTATCAGATGATTCGGTTCCCTCAAAACCGGGATTACCTCTCTACGTAGCCTAGTTAACAGAAGTTGCTGAGACGTTCTCCCATGTTTCGATAGTCCGCCTTACTTGCCACCATCCAACCGAGCGTCTGCCAGTTGCGTTGCGTTGTGTCACGTTGTTAGGCTCCGGATATATATCCCAAGTTTGTGAGAAGAGATACCGTCCCAACCTGGGTTCAAACGTGCTTGAAGGACATCAAGACCCATCTTCCAACGATCGTCTGCCTTGCTACAGGTGGTTCTCGATTTGTGACAACTCCGCTCTTCCCCTCCCCCGATGTGTTGTTAGGTGAGACATTTGTTTGTCCCGGTTGATGACCTTTCTTGCCACAGTTGTTAAGCGAATCACGCCAGTTCAGTTAAGCCAGCCGTTTGTTAAGCGAATCTGACTTCCCCCGTTGACTTCACTGGTCAGACGGTCGCAAAAAGGGATCGCGTGAACGCCGGGACACTTGAACCGTCGCAAGTACGTGCCACTTGCCAAACATCTGAAGGTTGATCACATGACCACGGGGATGCTACAAGGCTGTTAAGTGTGAAAAAGGTCAAAAGCGGCTTTTTTTTTTTCTTTAACGCCGTCATAACTTCCAAACGGTCGCTGAATGAACCGCTGTAACTGTCCCATTTCTCGTTCAGTCTTCCGTGGGGACTGGAGAACGGACTAAAAAGATGTCGTGCTACCTCAACATTGCCTAAGCCGGTCGTCAACTGGTCGACCCTTCGAAAGGTCCACACCGTTGAATGCGCCACGGCGTTTCTAGTCCTCAGCAACGTGACGTGGCGTGGACTCCGACTCCCCAGCCCGCGTGGGGGAATTCTGGGAGTCGAAGTCCAGGCGTACTGGGAACTGAATGCTGCGCATCTTCCAGTTCCCACCGTTGAGAAAACCCTAAACTGGGGGCAACCCTCCATTGTGTTGTTGGTTCATTTTGTGTGGCTGATTCACACAAGGAGAAACTTAAAATGCCGGGGTGGGTTTTGTTTTTTTTTTTGAAGATCCGCAGGACGGACTGAGCCCAAACATTTTGCATTTGAATCTTGAATTTCCTAAAAAAAAAAATTATCATCGACTTTTATCGCCGATGACGAAAGCTCTCCATCCCCGGGAAGAATGTAAACTTCACAAGTTTCCATCTTGATCTTCTCTTTCAAAATTAAAAAGTAAAATCTATTTAAAAAAACAAAAAACAAAGTTCAAGTAGTCCTCGGCTTGGAACGGTTTCTTTACCGACGCTTTGAGTTACGGCGGCAGTGGGAAAAAACACTTTTAACGCCGGTCCTCGCACATACGACCAGTCCTCGCACTTATGACTGTCGCAGCATCCTCACGGTCACGCGATCCAAAGGCGGGTCGTATTCAGGACGGTGGCAAGGTCCCAGCTCACGCGATGGCCAGCTTTCCAACTTGTTTTCCGACGAGCAAAGTCAACGGGGGGAAGGTGGGTTCGCTTAGCGACTTCACAATTCACTTAACGACCATGGTCAAAAGGATAAAATTGGGCGTGACTCTTCTTTAGCAATGGAAAATTCTGATCTGTGGAGTTCTTGGTGGGCTCTGCGCTGGCTTGTTTCCTGGCAAGACGTTTCGTCACCCCATTAGGGAACATCGTCAGTGCAGTGCTGTGCAGTTGTGATCCCAATTGCGGCCGTTAAGCCGAGGACTACCTGGGCCTTCTTCCGCCGCCTTCCCAACGTCGTGTTTGCTTGACCGTCGGGAGGCCATCTTGGGAGCCGAGAAGGAAACGGCTGAATTTAAAAAGCCAAAAAAAAAAAAAAGTTTTCCGCGATATGCTAAGACGTCGCACAACTGCCCGGCTACAAAATGTGCGATATATATATATATATATATATATATATATATATATATATATATATATATATATATATATATATATATGTATATGTATATATATATATATATATGTATATATATATATATATATGTATATATATATATATATATATATGTATATATATATATATATATATATATATATATATATATATATATATATATAAGCACACGGCTGTGAGCGGCATCCATTCACAACCACGATCTGCGAGGGGTTGTCTCAGGTCTTCCTTTTGCTACCCAGCTAAGATGGCTGTGGACACAAGTGTGTGTGTGTGTGTGTGCGCACGTGCGTTTGCGTGTCCCCATGCACACACCACTTTCAGGAGAAGACAATGCCCGGAATCAAGAACCAATTTGGGTGTGTTACAGGCCAGTTCTTGGCAACTGCCCATCTCATACGGTCTCAAGAAAACAAAAAATTTTTTGTGTGTAGTGTAGTGTGTAGTGTTTAAAAAGACAATTTGCCAGCGTCCTAGATGTTTCCGGGAAAGTCGCGGGCCTCGACTTAACAACCATTCATTTAGTGGCGACTTAACGATGACTTTTCCCCACTTTTGTGACCGTCGCATCTCCAAATTCAGGCGCTTCGTAACGGGTGTGCGTTGGCGACAGACGCCGCTGGCGTGCGTGTCCCCTTTTTCGGATCCTCGGACGAGCGGGCTCAAAACCTTGGGGAAGCCAGGTTCGCCTTATAACCCACCGCACGATTCGCTTAGCGACCGCCCCGATTTCGCTCCGCTGTGCAAAAACCAGATTTGTAAAAAAAAAAATGAAGCGGAACTGACTTTCAAACGGCTGCCTTGGCTTAACCAGGGGAAATGTTGATTTAATTTGGATTTCTGCGGGGTTTCTCTAACCTGCAGGAGTTGCGGAAGGCCGCTGCACGGATGATCAAGGTCGTAAGTCAGGGACTCCTTGTATAAAGGACCCAGGTAGAAACACTTCCAAATATTAAAATTGCTGAGGCAAGCTACACACCCCCACACCGCGCAAAAATGCTTTTTAAAAATAAGTTACAAGGAAAATGGGATTTTACGCTTAGTTAGAGGATAATAGAAGTAGTCAAACCTATGTAATAACTGAGATACCAAGGTATATATTTATGAAAGGAGCTAAAACGATAGTTGGTGCAAAAATCTTAATTTAACACCTCTGTTGTGGTGGTAACAATCGGGATGACGCGGATTATCATGTAGATGTAAAAGTTCGATTAAGAACAGATATATTCAGTATATTCTTTTTTTTATTTCTTTATTTGGAGGGAGGCGACGTCTTCACGGCGACGATCCCGTTCCTGCAGTTTGTAAAATAGATTGTAAGAGATTTCTCAGCAATAAAACCTTTTTAAATTAGTAGATCACGTTCTGTCTTAATTTTCAGTTCTCTCGTCTGTGCGATGTCTCCCTTGAATGACTCCCCGGACATAATAATAATAATGATAATGATGATGATAATGATGATGCTCAGTTTGTGTCTGGGTGTTTTATCCCTGGGGTGGACAAGCTTCTGCCTTCGTAACAATAATAGTAATAATAACAGTTATAATAAAAAAGTTGGAAGTGACTGTGGAGGTCTTCTCCAGCTCTCCGCTCAAGCAGTAGAACCTATATAATTTCAGACAAATGATTGAATGATTTCGGCGGAGTCGTTACGTTTGAGCAACTTTCAAGGGTTGTGTGGAACTGCTCGGTGGGTCTAAACTTGGGTCTATTTGCGGCTGGACCCGAGTGGGACAGTTCTGGGTGAACTGCTGGTGAATAGACTCACTAAACCAGAGTTAATTGCACGTGCGACGGGGGCAGCACACCACGACCCATTTGCCAATAGTTGATTCTGCTTTCGGAAAGTCTGACGGCTGGGAGCCATCCAGAATGGCTTACGAGAGATCCAGATCCTTCTCCGCTTAACGACTGTTTAGCGACCGTTCGAAATTCTAAATGGCAGCGGGGGAAAAACTTAATTCACGACGAGCCCTCGCACTCGAAAATGTTCCTTCGTGGCGCCCCGCCTGCGGGCGGAACCTCGGCTTACGAAAGCAACGGTCGTCCTCGGCTTACAACGGTTCGTTTAGTGACGCTTTGAAAGTTACAGCGGCGCTGGGGAAAAAAAAAAGGGACTTTCGCACTTAGGACCCTTGTAGCAGCCCCGCGGGTCACGCGATCCAAATTCGGACGCTTGGATATCGGACTCGTCTTTACGGCGATCCCCTTTTTGGCGACTTTCCGACAGGAGTCACTTCAATGATGGCATTGCAAACTCAACAGCTGCAGGGAGTCGCGCACGAATGCGGCAAGAACGGTCGCCAGAGCGGTGGGGCAAAGCTCACAGAACCATCGTCTCACTTAGCAACGGCCATTTCGGGCTCTATTGCGGTTGTTTTTTCAGTCGAGGACTACCTGCCTTAACGAATCCGAAGTCGGGAACGGGACTTCAAATCCAGAGGGATCAAACAAAACGGAACCAGAAGGATTTGAACTCAGAAAGTGGGCAATTTTTTATTCAGCAGATTCCGCGTCGGAACGTTGAAACGAAACAGGATTCCTTCCGGTTGTAAATATAATACTGGATAAGGCTTTTTCTAGATATTTCTCAACTGGAATGTTTAATTTCTAATGCTTGGTAATAAGTTACTGATCTTTCACTTTTTCTTTTTCAGTTAAAAATCTCTCCTCCCTTTTCTACCAAGTAAACCACCCAAAGTTTTAAGAGCAGTTGGGGAAAAAAATCAAAATAAAAAAAAACCCAGTGAAGGATTTACTTACTTCTAGACTTACCCAGAATTCTCACCGGCTTGCTACACTGACTGGGGAATTCTGGGAATTGACGTTCCACACACTTTGGGAAACCGAGGCGTGTAAGATAAGGTGCAAGTTCTGGCAGGTTTTCACGTAAGCGGCTGCGTTTCCAAATCGGACACATTTTCTCGGCGTGGCTCATCCGGACCGGTGGCGAGTTCAAGATATTTTTTGGGGGGTGGGGCGGAAATTAACTTTGCTTAAATCCTCGTCGTCCGACTCGGCGAATGGATGCGACCCTTCCGGCTTGCGGGAATATCAGACAGAGAGAACGTCGGCTTCGTTACGAGGGCAAGGAATCCACCATGGGATCTACAAAAGGAATCTTAAGAGACCAACAACCCTGCGGTGTTTTTTTTTTAAGAGTAGCGACGTTTTAAGTTTCCAGGATGGGTGGAAAATGCCCAAGGATAAACTCTTCGGATAAAAGTCTGAATAAATATTTAAAGGTCATTGAAAAGGGGGACGAAGGACTGATCGGAATGTTCCAATCACCCATGATGAGTTCTTTGGGGGAAATCTGACGAATGAAGCGGAGATTTAACAATTGAAAGTAAGTAAATTTAAAGGTGTAGTAGTGTAGGGGGAACGCAGTCTGGTAGCTCACAAGAGGGAGGATGCCTTTAAAAATTCCATGTTTTTCTTTCGCTGGAGACATTCGGATGTTCTCTCTCGACCTTGGCGCTTGAAGAGGGGTTGACTTCAACTCCCAGAATCCCCTAGCCAGCATGCATTGAGAGGGGAGGAGTTCCACTCCCAGAATTCTTCAGCCTGTATGCTTTAATTTGGGGAGCTGAAGCCCACTCCTCTTAAAGCATGCTGGCTGGAGAATTCTGGGAAATGAAGTCCACTCATTAAAGAATGCCAGCTGGGGGATTCTGGGAGTTGAAGTCCACCCTTCTTAAAGCCTTGCCGGCTGGGGAATTCTGGGAATTGAAATCCACCTATTTTCAAATTGCTGAGATTCGAGACCCACCAATCTCGCCCGAGAGACGAAGAGAAACCAATGAAAATCTCCATTTCAAAACCGACAAGATGCCCGAATTCACCTCGCTTGCAAACAAGTTCCACTAATGAATGAATTTCTTTTCCGTTTTCGCCTCGCAAAGGCTCCCGACGGAATAATACACTCGGGGAACCCAAGTTGGGAAATTGTGAAATTGTCAGAAAAAGACCTGCCAAGGATCGTCGGTCTCCTTTTTTTATCACCCACCCCCCCTTCCCAAAATTCACCCCCCCCCAAAACAACGGGATTATCATCCCAAACATCTTAATTTTTTTGGTGCAGCAATGCTTCAAACGTCGGATCCTTTTCTTCCGGCTATATGTTCAGCTCCACGGGGTGAAAAAAAGTGATTTTTTTAAAAAAAAAAAATCCCACAAGTTCCTGAGCCTTAAATCCCATCTCCTTTGCTGAGAAAATGCTTTGAAAAATCCCGCAATAATTTAGATTTATCGTCCTACGTATTATCCCTGTGGAAGGGAGATCAGTCATTTTAATGCCTCTGTATGAGAGGATTTGCAGACTTAGTTTGAATCCGAGGAGTGGATATTTTTTTTTTAAACAAGAAAGTTTGTTGTTGTCGACGTCGTTCCTATTTCTGGAATCAGAAAGTTTTTTTGGGGGGAAAGGGAATCGCGGACTAGGGCAGAGCATCGGAAAGTTGCCAAATTCTGTCCCAATTTAGGCCAGTCTTACTTGTCGCAACCCGCAATCCCAGAGTTGCGTTTCAGACGTCTGGCCCCCTTTTAAGAAGAGCGGACTTCAACTCCCAGAATCCCTCAGCTGGGGATTCTGGGAGTCGAAGTCCACCCATCCTAAAGGGGCCAACCTTTCGGGAATAACTGCTCGAGCATGGAAGAGTCGGCGAACCGAAGGGAAACTGCCGAGCCATCAAAGGGGGGGGGGAATTGTAGGAATCTTTCAGTCCGGTCGAGGATCATCCCGGGAACGAGAGACACCCAGCCGATCGGATTTTTTCTCTCTCTCTGCGGAGCCTCGCCGCCACGTCGCGTCGCTCGTCACTGCACCAAGCAGACGTCCAAAATGCAGAATTTGGCTCGGCAGGTGGGACAAGGCACGTGGCTGGAGAGCCAGGTTTCGGGATGTTGCTGGTCCTGTTGGCTGGCGAACCACTTGCCCATGCAAAGGAGGCACCACATGGGGTAGCAGAAGCAGGGCTGGCATTCGCCCTCGTGCGGCTCCCGGCAGTTTTTCAGCAGCTTGACGTTGGCCTGGATCTGCATGCAGCCGATGCACAATTGCAGCTCCTGCGGGGCGAGGGAGGGACGGAGGAAAGAGTGGGGTCAGCAGAGGCCCTCTGAGCTGCGGACGTTTTCTGGCAAACGTCTCGGGACCCAACTATAGGGCATCTCATCGGTACTAAAAAGGGGGAAGGAAGGAAGGAAGGAAGGAAGGAAGGAAGGAAGGAAGGAAGGAAGGAAGGAAGGAAGGAAGGAGAAAAAGGAGGAGGAGGAGGATAGTGGGGTCCTTAGTGGTCTCTGAGCTTGGTAGTTTCCTTGCAGGCATTTCATCATCCCCCAAGTAGGGAACGTCATCAGGGCTAAAAGGGAGGAGGGGGAAAGAAGGAGGAGGTGAAGAAAGGAGGAGAAGATGAAGATGAAGAAGAGGAGGAAGAGGAAGAAGAGCAGGAAGAGGAAGAAGAAAGGAGGAAGGAAAGAAGGAAAGAAAGAAAAAGAAGGAAAACAAGAATGGAGGAAAAAAGGAAGGAAAGAGAAAAAAAGAAGGAAAGAAAGAAAGGAAAGAAAGAAAGAAAGAAAGAAAGAAAGAAAGAAAGAAAGAAAGAAAGAAAGAAAGAAAGAAAGAAAGAAGAAAAAGAGGCAAAGGGCTGTGGGTTCCTTGGTGCCCTCTGAGCTCAAGTGATCCCGCTTCGTAGCATCATCAGGGCTGGAAGAGAATGGAGAGTGTAGAGAGGAGGGGGAGGGGGAGGAAGAAGAAGAGGAGGAAGAGGAGAAAAGAATGGAGGAAGGAAGGAAGCATAGAGAAAGAAAGAAAGAAAAGAAAGAAGGAAGGAAAGAAGAAACAAAGAAAGAAAAAAAGGAAGGAAGGAAGGAAAGAAGGAAGAAAGAAAGAAAAAAGAAAGAGGAAGGGAGGAAGGAAAGAAGGAAGGAGGGAAAAAAGAAAAGAAAAAAAGGAAGGAAGGAAGAAAAGAAGGAAGAAAGAGAGAGAAAAAAAGAAAGAGGAAGGAAAGAAGGAAGAAAGAAAAGAAGGAAGAAACAGAAAGAAAAAGAAAAAAAAAGAAAAGAAAGGAAGGAATAAAAGAAGGAAGAAACAGAAAGAAAAAGAAAGAAAGAAAGAAAGAAAGAAAGAAAGAAAGAAAGAGGAAGGAAAGAAGGAAGAAAGAAAGAGAAAAAAGAAAGAGGGAGGAAGGAAAGAAGGAAGAAAGAAAGAAAGAGGAAGGAAGAAAAGAAGGAAGAAACAGAAAGAAAAAGAAAGAAAGAAAGAAAGAAAGAGGAAGGAAAGAAGGAAGAAAGAAAGAGAAAAAAGAAAGAGGGAGGAAGGAAAGAAGGAAGGAAGAAAGAAAGAAAGAGGAAGGAAGAAAAGAAGGAAGAAACAGAAAAAGAAAGAGAAAAAAGAAAGAAAGAAAGAGGAAGGAAAGAAGGAAGAAAGAAAGGAAGAAAGAAAAGAAGGAAGAAACAAAGAAAAAGAAAGAAAGAGGAAGGAAGAAAAGAAGGAAGAAACAAAGAAAGAGAAAAAAGAAAAAAGAAAGAAAGAAAGAAAGAAAGAGGAAGGAAAGAAGGAAGAAAGAAAGAAACAAAGAAAGAAAAAAGAAGGAAGAAAGAAAGAAAGAAAGAAAGAAAGAAAGAAAAAGAGGAAGGAAGAAAAGGAAGAAACAGAAAAAAGAAAGAAAGAGGAAGGAAAGAAGGAAGAAAGAAAGGAAGGAAGAAAAGAAGGAAGAAACAGAAAGAAAAAGAGAAAAAAGAAAGGAAGGAAGAAAAGAAGGAAGAAACAGAAAAAGATAGAGAAAAAAGAAAGAAAGAGGAAGGAAAGAAGGAAGAAAGAAAAGAAGGAAGAAACAGAAAGAAACAGAAAGAAGAAAGAAAGAGGAAGGAAGAAAAGAAGGAAGAAACAAAGAAAGAGGAAAAAAGAAAAAAGAAAGAAAGAAAGAAAGAAAGAAAGAAAGAAAGAAAGAAAGAAAGAAAGAAAGAAAGAAAGAAAGAAAGAAAGAAAAAGAAAGAAAGAAAAAGAGGAAGGAAGAAAAGGAAGAAACAGAAAAAAGAAAGAAAGAGGAAGGAAAGAAGGAAGAAAGAAAGAAAGAGGAAGGAAGAAACAGAAAGAAAAAGAGAAAAAAGAGGAAGGAAGAAAAGAAGGAAGAAACAGAAAGAAAAGGAAAGAGAAAAAAGAAAGAAAAAAGAAAGAAAAAGGAAAGGAAGGGAAAAAAGACAAAAAGAAGAAAGAAAGAAAGAAAGAAAGAAAGAGAAAGAAAGAAAGAAAGAAAGAAAGAGAAAGGCAAAGGGCTGTGGGTTCCTTGGTGCCCTCTGAGCGGGGCGGTTTTGCTTGCAGACGTTTCGTGACACCCCCCCCCCCGCAACACCAGCTCCCTTTTCCGGCACCGATGAACTTCGGTCACTAAACGAAACCCGTCGGGAAGCGAAAGGACCGCCTGTTATCTTGGAAAGCCGAGAGCCGGCCCAGGATCCCCCTTTTTTCCCTCCCCACCCCAGCTTTGGTCGCTTTGAAACGGTTACGAAGCAGACGGTCGTTAAGCGGGGCACCAGCTGCAATTCCTCCCACCCCCAGCCCCACCCCCCACCCCGGTCCAAACCGGGAGTGGGCTTCACCTGGTTGCTGGGCCGTAAGTAAGTCTGGTTCCGCTCCACCAGGGCGCTGAAGGTCTCCAGGAAGCGGTCGCTCAGGCTCTGATGGATGACCACCTGCGCCGCGTTCCGGATCGGGGCCTGGAGCTTCTCCTGCAGGTCCCCGTATTCCGACGAGTTGAGCCTGACGGCGAAAACGAAGCTGAGGTCAGGTTCGGGAGAAAGGGGAGGGCCTTCTCTTTCCAAAGGGAGATCTAGAGCAGGGCCACGAGACGCTGCCGGTCGGCGGCGGATCCACACAAGCGGGTCTCGTGAGTGGCCGGCTGGAGCGTCACGGGCTTTTGGAGAGACACGCGTGTCGGCGTTCGGGACTCGTGCGAACGCTCCGCGCTCTTTCAGTGCGAGCGCTCTGGGATTCATCTGTGCATTGCGAGCGCCGAGACTCACTTGTCCCAGGACTCTGGGCCTCCACTCGCAAATGCTCGGGGACTCACAGGTGCTCGGACACACGTGTGAGTGCTCTGGGCCTCGCCCGTGCGATCATTGCGGGCGCCGAGACTCACTTGTCCCAGGGCTCTGGGCCTCACTCGCGAATGCTCGGGGACTCACAGGTGCCCGGACACACGTGTGAGTGCTCTGGGCCTCACTCCTGCACGATCAGGGCCTCGTGCAAGAATTAGAGGCAGTGAGACTCACTCGTGAATGCTCGGGGACTCACTTCTGCAAGCTTCACGGGTGCTCGGACATACTTTTGAGGCCTTGGGGGCTCACTCGTGCAATAATCATGGGCACTCAGGCTCACTCGTGCAAGCTTCACAGGTACTTGGACAGACAAGTGTTCGGGGCCTCACTCGTGCAAGGCCATGAGGCCTCCCTCGTGCAAGTATTACGGGCACTGAGGCTCACTTGTGCAAGGAGTCTGGCATTGCTCGTGAACACTCAGGAACACAAGCAAGCTTCACGGGTGCTCAGACACACATCAGCACTCGGGCCCTCGTGCAAGTACTTGTGATCTTTCATGCAAGTACTCTGGGCCTCTCTCGTGCAAGCGCTTGGGGCCTCACTTGTTCAAGCATCATGGGCAGACTCGAGCAAGCTTTACAGGTGCTCAGACACATGTTTGAGTGCTCTGGGCCTCATGCAAGTGCTTCTAGTCTCTTTCACGCAAGCACTCAACCTCACTCGTGCAAGTACTCTGGGTCCCACTCCTGTGAGAGCTCTGGGCTTCACTCGTTTGAGCATCTTGGGCACTGAGATGCACTTGTGCAAGGGCTCTGGGCCTCATTCGTGAATGGTTGGGGACACTCAAATGTGTCAGTGCTTGGGGCCTCGTGCGAGAGCTCGTGGTCTCTTTTGTGCAAGCACTGAGCTTCACTCGTGCAAGCGCTCTTAATTCATGCATTATGGGAACTGAGACTCACTCGTGAATACTCCAGGACTCACTCTTCCAAGCTTCACAGGTGCTCAAACACGTGTGAGCGCTCAGGGCCTTGTGCGAGTGCTCATGCTCTTTCCTGGAAGGACTCTGAGCTTCACTCGTGCAAGCACTCGGGGCCTCACTCGTGCATCATAAGCACCCTCACTCGTGCAAGCTTCACAAGCACTTGGACACACGCGCAAGTGCTCTGGGCCTCACTTGTGCAAAGCCCCCCAGGGACGTGCAAGCACTCTGGGCCTCACTTGTGCAAGCACTTGGGACCCCGTACATGCTTGCAGTCTTTCATGCACGCAAATCGGGCACTCCCTTGTGCAAACTTTACAGGTGTTTGGACACACACGAGTGCTATGGCCCTCATGCATGTGCTCAGGTCCTCGTGCGAGTGCTCATGCTCTCTCCTGGAAGGACTCTGAGCCTCATTCATGCATCGTAAGCACCCTCGCTCGTGCAAGCTTCACAAGCACTTGGAGACACGCGCAAGTGCTCCGGGCCTCACTTGTGTAAAGCCCCCGGGGACGTGCAAGCACTCTGGGCCTCACTTGTGCAAGCCCTTGGGACCCCGTATGTGCTTGCAGTCTTTCATGCAAGCAAATCGGGCCAACTCCCTTGTGCAAGCTTTACAGGTGCTTGGACACACATGTGAGTGCTCTGGGCCTCACTCACGCAAGCGCTCAGGGCCTCGTGCGAGTGCTCTTTCCTGGAAGTACTCAGAGCCTCACTCGTGCATAAGTACTCTCACTCGTGCAAGCTTCACAAGCACTTGGAGATACGCGCAAGTGCTCCGGGCCTCACTCGTGCAAAGCCCCCGGGGACGTGCAAGCACTCTGGGCCTCACTTGTGCAAGCACTTGGGATCCCGTACGTGCTTGCAGTCTTTCATGCAAGCAAATCGGGCCGACTCCCTTGTGCAAGCTTTACAGGTGGTTGGACACACATGTGAGTGCTCTGGGCCTCACGCAAGCGCTCAGGGCCTCGTGCGAGTGCTCGTGCTCTTTCCTGGAAGGACTCTGAGCCTCACTCGTGCATCATAAGCACTCTCACTCGTGCAAGCTTCACGAGCACTTGGGAGACTCGCGCAAGTGCTCCGGGCCTCACTCGTGCAAAGCCCCCAGGGACGTGCAAGCACTCTGGGCCTCACTTGTGCAAGCACTTGGGACCCCGTACGTGCTTGCAGTCTTTCATGCAAGCAAATCGCGCAGACTCCCTTGTGCAAACTTTACAGGTGCTTGGACACACATGTGAGTGCTCTGGGCCTCAATCACGCAAGCGCTCAGGGCCTCGTGCGAGTGCTCGTGCTCTTTCCTGGAAGGACTCTGAGCCTCACTCGTGCATCATAAGCACTCTCACTCGTGCAAGCTTCACAAGCACTTGGGAGACACGCGCAAGTGCTCCGGGCCTCACTTGTGCAAAGCCCTTGGGGACGTGCAAAGCGCTCTGGGCCTCACTCGTGCAAGCATCCCAACTGCTGAGGGGGGGAGCAGAGCCATTACCGGATGTCGAAGGCCTTGACTTTCGGGTTGGCGCTGGCCACGCGGATGGTGAGGAACTGGGCCGGCATGCCGGCATCCGGCAAGAGCGCCTGCTGCCTGGCGTCGACGACGGTCATCTGGATGTCCCGCTGCCGGGCCACCCGCAAGGAGTAGGTGGTGACTTTGAGGATCCAGCTGTCGGTTACGATCAGCCGGGCCCCCGGGGCTCCCGTGGCGAACTTGTCGATCCGGCGGAACTCGGCGTCGATGGAGGCGGCCACGGCTCGCCAGCCGGAGTGCGGGGGCAGGGCGAAGCCGGCCAGGGTTCGGACCAGCGGGTGGTGGGCCCAGCCGTCCCGCGACCAGGTGTAGGCGAGGGTGCCCGCGAGGGTCAGGAGGAGGAGGGCCCCGGCTAGGAAGGTCTTCCACCCATCCGGCGCCCGGGCGAGGGTGCCGAGCTGTTTTTCGGGCGCCGCCAAACACATGCCCAGGTAGTAGCCTGGAGGAGGAGGAGGAGGAGGAGGAGGAGGAGGAGGAGGAAGAGGAAGTGTGTTGTTGTTTTTTGCCTTTCTCTCCTCCGAGCGATTTCCTTCCTTCTTCCCGTTTTTTCTTTCTTCCTTCCTCCAGTTTTTTGTTTTTTTTCCTGCCCTGCTCTCGTCTTTGCCTTTCTTCTGCTTGCTTTCTCCCTTTCCTCCTTTCCTTTCTCTCCTTCATTCGCTCCTTCCTCCCTCCCCTTTTTTTTCTTTCTTCCCTTCCTGTTTCTTTCTCCTTCCCTCGGCCTTTCTTCCTTCCCTCCTTTTCCTCTCCCCCTCCCCTTTCTTCTCTTCCCCCCCTTGACCCTTTTGAGGGGGGTGTCACTCCCTCCCCTCCCTTGGAGCTCCCCCTCCCCTTTCTCCTTAGACCCTGAGTAAGGGGAGGGGTGTCATTCCTTCCTCTTTCTCTCCCCCCCTCCAGATCCTTTGGGGGGTCACTCCCTCCCTCCCCCGTCCCCCTCTCTCCCTTGGGGATCCCCCTCCCCTTCCTGCTAGACCCGGAGAGGGAGGGGTCACTCCCTCCCTCCCCCCCCGTCCCCCTCTCTCCCTTGGGGATCCCCCTCCCCTTCCTGCTAGACCCGGAGAGGGAGGGGTCACTCCCTCCCTCCCCCTCCCATGGGGATCCCCCTCTCCTCCCCTTAGACCCTTTCGGGGGGGGTCACTCCCTCCCCCCTCCCTCTTTTTTCTCCTAGACTCCGAGTGTGTGTGTGGGGGTCATTCACTCCCCCCAGACCCCTTTTGGGGGGGGTCAGTGCCTCCCCCGTCCCCCTCCCCTTTCTCCTTGCCCCTAGACCAGGGATAGGCAACCTCGGCTCTTTTATGACTCATGGACTTCAACTCCCAGAATTCCTGAGCCAGCATAGCTGGCTCAGGAATTCTGGGAGTTGAAGTCCATGAGTCATAAAAGAGCCGAGGTTGCCTACCCCTGCCCTAGACCCTTTGGGGGGGGTCTCCCCCTGCCCTTCCTCCTAGACCCTTTTGGGGGGGTCACTCCCCCCTCCCTTTTTTCTCCTAGACCCTGAGCATGTGTGTGTGTGGGGGGGGGGGGGGTTATTCACTCCCTCCCTCTCCCTCGGGTCTCCCCCACCCCGAGACCCTTTTTTTGGGGATCACTCCCCCTCCCCTTCCTCTTAAGACTCTTTTGTGGGGGGCTCACCCACTCCCCCGGGTCTCCCCCCTCCCCTTCCTCCTAGACCCCCCCCGAGTGGGGAGGGAGGGAGGGACGAAGGGGGGTCTCTCCCCCTCCCCTTAAGACCCTGTGTGTGGGGGGTCACCCCCACCCGACTCTTTTTGGGGGGTCACTCCCCCTCCCCTTAAGACCCTTTGTGGGGGGGTCTCCCCCACCCGACCCTTTTTGGGGGGTCACTCCCCCTCCCCTTAAGACCCTGTGTGTGGGGGGGTCTCCCCCACCCCAGACCCTTTTTGGGGGGTCACTCCCCCTCCCCTTAAGACCCTGTGTGTGGGGGGGTCTCCCCCACCCCAGACCCTTTTTGGGGGGTCACTCCCCCTCCCCTTAAGACCCTGTGTGTGGGGGGGTCTCCCCCACCCGACCCTTTTTGGGGGGTCACTCCCCCTCCCCTTAAGACCCTGTGTGTGGGGGGGTCTCCCCCACCCGACCCTTTTTGGGGGTCACTCCCCCTCCCCTTAAGACCCTTTGTGGGGGGGTCACCCCCTCCCCCGGGTCTCTTTTTGGGGGGTCACTCCCCCTCCCCTTAAGACCCTGTGTGTGGGGGGGTCTCCCCCACCTGAGACCCTTTTGGGGGGGTCACTCCCCCTCCCCTTAAGACCCTGTGTGTGGGGGGGTCTCCCCCACCCGACCCTTTTTGGGGGGTCACTCCCCCTCCCCTTAAGACCCTGTGTGTGGGGGGGTCTCCCCCACCCGACCCTTTTTGGGGGGTCACTCCCCCTCCCCTTAAGACCCTGTGTGTGGGGGGGTCTCCCCCACCCCAGACCCTTTTTGGGGGGTCACTCCCGCTCCCCTAAAGACCCTGTGTGTGGGGGGGTCACCCCCACCCGACCCTTTTTCGGGGGTCACTCCCCCTCCCCTTAAGACCCTGTGTGTGGGGGGGTCTCCCCCTCCCCCGGGTCTCTTTTTGGGGGGGTCACTCCCCCTCCCCTTAAGACCCTTTGTGGGGGGGTCTCCCCCACCCGACTCTTTTTTGGGGGGTCACTCCCCCTCCCCTTAAGACCCTGTGGGGGGGGTCTCCCCCACCCCGAGAGCCTTTGGGGGGTCACCCCCTCCCCCGGGTCTCCCCCCTCCCCTCCCTCCTAGACCCCGCCCCCCTCCCCGAGTGGGGAGGGAGGGGCTCTCTCCCTCACCCAAGGGCAGGGCGGCGTGGGCCAGCAGCGTGCCGGTGCCCCTGCGCAGGTGGTACTGGACGAAGGCCGCGTCCTCGCTGCCCAGCCAGCCGCCCAGCAGGTTCTGCACCGTCAGGCCGGCCAGGTGGAACTCGCTGGGCGGGAAGACGAAGCAGAAGGCCAGCACCAAGTAGGCCAGGGTGAAGGTGGCCGCCGCGGGGGTCTCCATGGAGCCGACGCCGGCTTGGGCCCGGCCACGCCTCCCTCGCGGAGGATGCCGGGGGATGCAGTCCCGCCCCCCCTTTTCCTCCAAATCTCGCCGCTCCTTGGGCCGCGGCCGCCTTCTTCTTCCGCGCGGAGAACTCTGGGAGTTGAAGTCCCGCCTCTCGGCCGACGGCTTTTGAGTCTGGCGGAAGCGGCGCGCGGGGAGCTCTGGGAGTTTGAGGTAGGACCTCGGCCGCGGTCTTCCTAGTTAGGGGGGGGAAGCGGCGCGCGAAGAACTCTGGGAGTTGAAGTCCCGCCTCTCGGCCGACGCCTTTGTAGTCTGGCAAAAGCGGCGCGCGGGGAACTCTGCGAGTTGAAGTCCCGCCTCTCGGCCGACGTCTTTTTAATCTGGCGGAAGCGGCGCGCGGGGAACTCTGGGAGTTGAACTCCCGCCTCAGCCGCGGTGTTCCTAACTTGGCGGAAGTGGCGCGCGAGGAACTCTAGGACTTGGAAATCCGGCCTCAGTCTTCCTAAATGGGCCTGAGGATCGGGCGCGAGGATCTCTGGGAGTTGCAGTCCCGCCTCGGCCGCCGTCTTCCTAATCTGGCGGAAGCGGCGCGCGAAGAACTCTGGGAGTTGAAGTCCCGCCTCTCGGCCGACGTCTTCTTAAGTCTGGCGGAAGCGGCGCGCGGGGAACTCTGGAAGTTTGACGTCTCGCTTCAGCCGCGGACTTCCTAGTTAGGGGGAAGCGGCGCGCGAAGAACTCTGGGAGTTGAAGTCCCGCCTCGCCCGCCATCTTCTTAGTCCGGCGGAAGCGGACCCCGGGGAAATCTGGGAGTTTGACGTCTCGCCTCAGCCGCGGTCTTCCTAGTTCGGCGGAAGCGGCGCGCGAAGAACTCCGGGAGTTGAAGTCCCGGCTGTCGGCCGACGTCTTCTTGATCGGCGGAAGCGGAGCGCGGGGAACTCTGGGAGTTTGACGTCTCGCCTCAGCCGCGGTCTTCCTAATCTGGCGGAAGCGGCGCGCGAAGAACTCTGGGAGTTGAAGTCTGGGAGTTGGTACCCTTTCTGACGCCTCAGCCGGCGGGTGTACTTAGCCAGGCGGAAACCGCGCGCCTGGACCTCTGGGAGTTGAAGTCCCCTTTGTCCTTCTCCTGCTCTCCCTACGCCGGCGCAAGCTGCGCGCGAAGAACTCTGGGATTAAAAGTCCCGATTTACGGCCGCCAGAGCCGCTGCGGCCTTCCTACGGCGGAAACCGCGAATGGGGCACTCTGGGGTTTGAAGTCGCCTCGCCTTCTCCTCACATCTGTATGAGCGGTGGCCTCATTATATGAAAGTGGCTCCCGGCGCATTCTGGGAGTTGAAGTCCCTCCCTTTTACCTCATAGACATAAAAGAGCTCATAGACCAGCAGGGCCCTTCCTCGCCCGCGGGGAGTGCCGGGAAATGTAGTCCTGCCCCCTTCCTCAAGCCTGCCTCAATCGCTGAGGCCTTGATGATGATGATAATAATAATAATAATTAAAAAAAATATATGCGGGAGATGTAGTCCCACCCTCTTCCTCAGGCCTGCCTCAATCGCTGAGGCCTTGTAAATAATAATAATAATAATAATAATAATAATAATAATAATAATAATAATAATAATAATAATAATAATAAAAAATATGTGGGAGTTGTAGTCCCACTCTCTTCCTCAGGCCTGCCTCAATCGCTGAGGCCTTGTAAATAATAATAATTAATAATAATAATAATAGAAAATAAATATGCGGGAGTTGTAGTCCCACTCTCTTCCTCAGGCCTGTAAATAATAATAATATAATAATAATAATTAATAATAATAATAATAATAATAATAATAATAATATAAAATATGCAGGAGATGTAGTCCCACCCCCTTCCTCAGGCCTGCCTCAATCGTTGAGGCCTTGTAAATAATAATTAATAATAATAATAATATAATAAATATGTGGGAGATGTAGTCCCACCCCCTTCCTCAGGCCTGCCTCAATCGCTGAGGCCTTGTAAATAATAATAATAATAATAATATAATAAATATTCAGATGTAGTCCCACCCCATTCCTCAGGCCTGCCTCAATCGTTTAGGCCTTGTAAATAATAATAATAATAATAATAATAATAATAATAATAATAATAATAATAATAATAATAATAATAATAACAACAACAACAACAACAACAACAACAGCACGGTGGAGGGTCCTACAGGGGCCTTGGTGGGGTTGCAAATAGAGAAGCAATCAGGTAGTGGTTTAGTCTACAGTCCTTAGATCTCCTGGTGGTGTCCCATCCCAGAGCAGTTCTTATTTCCTGAGTAGGTTGACGCTGGGCTACATCCAGCTTCACTCCTACTTGAGGCTACAACTTCCCTCACGTCCCAATTCTTCTCCACTTTAGTCTACAGCCCTGGGGCTCTCCGGGTGGTCTCCCATCCCGAAGGGCCCGAGATCGTTCCAGCAAAGCGTCGTTCACAGCGCCGCCATGCTCATGGGCTCCAAAATCCAAAAATTACGACGGTGGCAGCCTCCCGGGGGGGTCACCCGTCGCGACCTTCCGACAAAGTGGAGGGATTCGCTTAACAACAGTGGCGAGGAAGGTCGTCAAATGGGGACTTTGGTGTCGTCTCTCTTAGCGACGGAAAATTCGGGATCGATTGTGGACATAAATCGAGGACTAGCCATACCAATCGCCCGTATTTCTCTCTTGGCAGTGGAAATTCTTTTTCGATTTTACTTCACTTGGTCTCCCTTCCTCCTCCTCCTCTTTTCTTCTTTTTCTGCCCTTCCTTCCTTCTGCCTTTCTCCTTCATTTCCTCCTTCCCTCCTTTTCTTTCCACTATTTCCTCCACAATCTCTTTCCTTCCCTCATTCTTTCTTCTTTCCTTCCTGTTTTTTTTTGTCCTTCTTTCTTCCTGCCTCTCCTTCATTTCTCTTTCATCTTTTTCTTTTTCCTTACCTTTTTCTGTCTCCTTCGTTCTTGCCTCCAACCTTTCTCTCCTTCCCTCGTTCCTGTTTCTTTCCTTCCTTCCGCTTTCTTTCTTCCTTTCTTTCCTGTCCTCCTGCCTTTCTCCTTCCTCTTCCTTTTTCTTGTCCCTTTCTCTCCCTCTTTTCTTTCTTCTTTCTTTTCTCTTTCTCTCCCTCTTTTTCTTTCTCTTCTATTTCTATTACTTTATTTATTTATTTATTTATTTACCGTAATTTGTATACCGCCCTTCTCCCGAAGGACTCAGGACTCAGAAACTTTCTATTTCTCCCTTTCTTTCTTTCTTTCTTTCTTTCTTTCTTTCTTTCTTTCTTTCTCTTTCTTTCTTTCTTTCTTTCTTTCTTTCTTTCTTTCTTTTCTTTCTCTTTCCTTCTTTCTTTCCTTTCTCATCTCCTTTCCCTTTATACCGACCGTAACTCTTTTCCTTTTTCATCTTTTTTTCTCTTTCCGTAGGATTTTGAGCCAACTAAAAATCGAGGTTGCCCATAAATCCAGACGGATCAAAACGCCAGGGAGGTTTTCAAGTCGATCATTTATTAATTTTGAGCATGCACGTCTCCCAAACATTGTTATTCTTATTTTTTTTTCTTATTTTTTTCTGAAGTGCGATGCACCACAACGATTCGTTTCCTGGATTACGAAGTCTACAAGTTGTGCGGTCAGCTTCCGGAAGACCCAAAGACCTTCGTCGACGGCTTCTCCGACGAAGGTCCCAAAAAATTCCAAAAAAAAAAAAAAATTCCCGCCTCGTTCTCAGAAATCCGGACGGTCTTTCTGCAGCTTGCTGTAGTCCATATTAATGGCGAAAAACTAGAAAAGAGAAGACCGTTATTCAGACGGAAGCCTTCAGATCCCCCAGAATCCCCCAGCCGACATGCTTTGAGAGAGGTTGGACTTCCACTCCCAGAATCCCCCAGCTGGCATGTTTTAAGAGGGGAGGACTTCCGCTCCCAGAATCCCCCAGCCGGCGTGCTTTAAGAGGGGGGGACTTCCGCTCCCAGAATCCCCCAGCTGCAATGTTTTAAGAGCGGAGGACTTCCACTCCCAGAATCCCCCAGCCGGCATGTTTTAAGAGGGGAGGACTTCCACTCCCAGAATCCCCCAGCCGGCGTGCTTTAAGAGGGGGGGACTTCCACTCCCACAATCCCCCAGCCGGCATGTTTTAAGAGGGGAGGACTTCCACTCCCAGAATCCCCCAGCTGCAATGTTTTAAGAGGGGAAGACTTCCACTCCCAGAATCCCCCAGCTGCAATGTTTTAAGAGGGGAAGACTTCCACTCCCAGAATCCCCCAGCCGGCACGCTTTAAGAGGGGAGGACTTCCACTCCCAGAATCCCCCAGCTGCAATGTTTTAAGAGGGAAGGACTTCCAGTCCCAGAATCCCCTAGCCGGCATGTTTTAAGAGGGGAGGACTTCCAATCCCAGAATCCCCCAGCCGGCACGCTTTAAGAAGGGAGGCCTTCCACTCCCAGAATCCCCCAGCCGGCACGTTTTAAGAGGGAGGACTTCCACTCCCAGAATCCCCCAGCCAGCATGTTTTAAGAGGGGAGGACTTCCACTCCCAGAATCCCCCAGCCGGCATGTTTTAAGAGGGGAGGACTTCCACTCCCAGAATCCCCCAGCTGCAATGTTTTAAGAGGGGAAGACTTCCACTCCCAGAATCCCCCAGCTGCAATGTTTTAAGAGGGGAAGACTTCCACTCCCAGAATCCCCCAGCCGGCATGTTTTAAGAGGGGAGGACTTCCACTCCCAGAATCCCCCAGCTGCAATGTTTTAAGAGGGGAAGACTTCCACTCCCAGAATCCCCCAGCTGCAATGTTTTAAGAGGGAGGACTTCCACTCCCAGAATCCCCCAGCCGGCATGTTTTAAGAGGGGAGGACTTCCACTCCCAGAATCCCCCAGCTGCAATGTTTTAAGAGGGGAGGACTTCCAGAATCCCCCAGCTGCAATGTTTTAAGAAGGGAGGCCTTCCACTCCCAGAATCCCCCAGCCGGCACGTTTTAAGAGGGAGGACTTCCACTCCCAGAATCCCCCAGCTGGCCTGCTTTAAGAGGGGAGGATTTGAAAAAACTAGTTCCATTCTCCATCGGAAGGAGAAGATTACAAAAGGATTGACCTTAGAACTTAATCCGATTTAATCCGGTTTACTTTTCCTTATCCTGGCTGGATGCTAAAGCTAATTTTAATCCAGGTTTTTTATCGGTATCCTTTATTATATAAACTATCGGTGAAATTGAACATAAAACAATTCGGGGGGGGGGGCTGGAACCCCTTAAAATAACAGAACAAAACAGAATGACGGAGTTGGAAGGGACCTAGGAGGTCATCTAGTCCAACCCCCTGCTCAAGCAGAAGACCCTTGTGGAATAACAAGAGTTGGAAGGGACCTTGGAGGTCATCTAGTCCAACCCCCTGCTCAAGCAGGAGACCCTTGTGGAATAACAAGAGTTGGAAGGGACCTTGGAGGTCATCTAGTCCAACCCCCTGCTCAAGCAGGAGACCCTTGTGGAATAACAAGAGTTGGAAGGGACCTTGGAGGTCATCTAGTCCAACCCCCTGCTCAAGCAGGAGACCCTTGTGGAATAATAAGAGTTGGAAGGGACCTTGGAGGTCATCTAGTCCAACCCCCTGCTCAAGCAGGAGACCCTTGTGGAATAACAAGAGTTGGAAGGGACCTTGGAGGTCATCTAGTCCAACCCCCCACCCCTTGCCCCGCTCAAGCAGGAGACCCGTACAGAATAATTAAAAGAATACAGCTGGGAGGGAGGTTGGAGGTCATCTAGCCTAGCCCGCTGCTCAAGGAGACTCTTATGAATCATCGAATATCAAGTTGGAAGGGACCTTGGAGGTCATCTAGTCCAACCCCCTGCTCAAGCAGGAGACCCGTATGGAATAAAAGAATACAGCTGGGAGGTGACTTGGAGGTCATCTAGTCCAGCCCGCTGCTCAAGCAGCAGACCCGTACAGACTAATAAAAGAATACAGCTGGCAAGGGGCCCTGGAGGTCATCTAGCCCAACCCGCTGCTCAAGGAGACTCTTACAGAACCATAGAATATCAGAGCTGGAAGGGATCTTGGAGGTCATCTAGTCCAACCCCCTTCTCGACCGTCCCAATTTATTCGATATTTAAACGCCCCCACCTTGTAACGGTGAGTGGGATCGAGGTTGTTCCACGGTTCCGGATTATTCTTCTTGTCCCATCTACGAGATAAAAGGGAATCAAAGATTTACGACCAGGGCAGGGTACGCCGGTAGTCCTCGTTTTATGACCGGTCGCTTCGCTTGTACGATTCAAAGGTACGACGGGCTTTCGCCAAGCGATGTGCCACCCATTTCTGCTGCTAAGCGAGACGTTTATTGAGGGGCTTTCGCCCCACTTTACGACCAGCCTACTCATTGATTCCATGGCAAATGGCAAGCAATATGGTTGTTAAGTGAATCCAGTCGCAAAAGGGGATCACGTAACCCCCCCCCCGGGACACTGCGACCGTCATAAATACGAGTCAGGCGCCAAAGCCTCTGAATTTGGATCACGACGTCGCGACAGTCGTTAAGGACGAAAAACCATCCATTTCGTCAGTGCCATTGGAGGTTTGAACGGTCACTAAACGGGCCGTCATAAGTCGAGGACTTTCTTGTATTAAATTGAACCGTGGTTTAAAAGCTGGCTGGTTCTTTTACACTGTTTTTTTTGGGGGGGGGGGGGGTGTTGCGGTTTACAAGATGTAAAAATGAGCAAATGAGCTCAAGGCCCGAGAATTTCCACACACCTCAATGGTGGTTTGTAAAATAAACCAGGTTTAATGTCCGATACATACCTCACTTCCGGACAGAAGAAAGCCAGGCGCATCAGGTAGAGTCCGGCCCCGGCCACTGCAGTCCCCATAATTAAGAAAAGGGGCACCAGCTACGAGGGGAAAAACAAAAAAAAAGGAGAAATTCAGATTAAAAAGCCATCCAGCTCGTCCTCCTTTTACGACGATTCGTTTAGTGACCGCTGGGAGTTGCAACGGCTCGGGGGGTGGGGGTGGAAAGCGACAACTTTAGCCATCGTTTCTGATTATCGCCACGGCTACGCAAACGGCGACCGACGGTCCTTTCTCGCACTTACGACCGTCGTGGCGTCGTGTGATGGAACGTCAGACTCGTCTTTACGACAGGTAGCGGCATCCCGGGACTCGGGCGATGCCGTCTGCCCGGCACAGCATGATTCGCTTAGCGACCGCGGGGGATTCGCCGAACGACGGCGGCCCGTGAGGTCGTCAGCTCGCGAAAGCGACTCACTTAGTGACAGAAAAGTCGGACTCAACTGTGGTCGTACAGCTGAGGACCTGTCTGTATTTTGCTACTGGATAGGAAAGATATTCAGGGTGTGATTAAAGAATCCCCCACACACGTAGGTAGAGCAAACGCTGGGGATGATGGGAGTTGGAATCCAGGCGGGGAAGGGTCGGCTGGGGACTATGGGAGCTGGAGTATAGGTGCATCAAAGATGGGGGGCAAAGTGGGGGGGGGGTTCGTCAGCCAGGGATGATGGGGACTGAAGTCCAGGTGTACAAAAGACCCCTTAGGGAAGGGAGAGCTGAATGGGGACGATGGGAGCTGGAGCCCAGGCATACAAGTGACCATTAGGGTGGGCTACACTAGCCGGGAACCATGGGAGCTGGAGTCGTGGCATATAAAAGGACCATTGGGGTGGATTGCATCAATAAGGGGATTATGGGAGATGCAGGCCAGGGTGAATTGTGTGGGCTGAGGAAAATGGGAACTGGAGTCCAGGAATATGAAAGACTCTGGGGGGGGGGCAGTGGCACCTGAGGATGATGGGAGCTGGAGTCCAGGCATGCAAATAACCTCTAGTTAGGGTAGGGCTGGGGACGATGGGAGCTGGAGTCCAGACATATAAATGACCATTATGGTGGGATGCACTAGCCGGGAACCATGGGAGCTGGAGTCGTGGCATATAAAAGGACCATTGGGGTGGATTGCATCAATAAGGGGATTATGGGAGATGCAGGCCAGGGTGAATTGTGTGGGCTGAGGAAAATGGGAACTGGAGTCCAGGAATATGAAAGACTCTGGGGGGGGGGGCAGTGGCACCTGAGGATGATGGGAGCTGGAGTCCAGGCATGCAAATAACCTCTAGTTAGGGTAGGGCTGGGGACGATGGGAGCTGGAGTCCAGACATATAAATGACCATTATGGTGGGATGCACTAGCCGGGAACCATGGGAGCTGGAGTCCTGGCATATAAAAGGACCATTGGGGTGGATTGCATCAATAAGGGGATTATGGGAGATGCAGGCCAGGGTGAATTGTGTGGGCTGAGGACTATGGGAACTGGAGTCCAGGCATATAAAAAACCCAGGGGGGGGCAGTGCCATCTGAGGATGATGGGATCTGGAGTCCAGCCATGCAAATTAACCCTAGGGAGGGTAGAGCTGAGGATGATGAGAGCTGGAGTCCAGGCATGCAACTAGGGTAGTCTGCACCGGCATAGGGGATTATGGGGGATGGAGTCCAAGCATTCAAACCCCCCAAAATGGGATGCACGGGCCGGGGACTATGGAAACCGTAGCCCATACACGTATAAGAGACCCTTGTGGGGGTGCAGGGCCAGCCGGGGATGATGGGTGCTGGAGTCCAGGCACGCCACGACTCCTAGCTTGGGCTGCACCGGCCAGGGGATTATGGGGGGGAGGGAGGTGGGAGGTCCCAAGCATTCAAACGACCCCTCCCAAGGTGGGTTTGCACCGGCCGGGGACGATAGGCGCTGGAGTCCAGGCATGCAAATGACCGCTGGGGCGGGCTGACCCGGCGGGGGACGATGGGGCCGGGAGTCCCGAGGAACCACTCACGCTGGGCCGATGCTTGACTTGGTGGCGTAGGAAGGCAATCAAGCCCGGGTTGGAGGCGGAGGAGCCGGCGGCCGGAGGGACGCGGGACGATGGCGGCTGCTGCTGCGACATGGCGGCCAAATCAATGTCACGTCAGGCACTCGAGTAGACACCTCTGCGGAGGACCAGGCTGCGCGCCAGGCAGATCTGCGCCTGCGCGTCCGCTCCACGCCCTCACCGCCAGTTTCCCCCGAGTGCGCCTGCGCCGCGGTCCACTCGACCGCCGGGAATGCAGCCTCAGTATCCGGATCGTTCGCTTGGGCTGGGCCAGTGATCTCAGCGGTGGGGAAAAAAACCGCCACAGAGACCCTTCCTAGCGCGGCATTCCCTCACCGGAAGTCTACTCTTCAAACCCCTCCTAGACAGACCGTCGCGCTCTCTTTCTTCTTCTTCCGCAGCGGAAATCCGGACCCTCCTCCTTCTCTATTGAGAAGTCTCCTCCTTCGCCTTGTGACTTCAGCTGGGGGGGGGAAACAACCCCGCCGCCATAGAGCCCCTTCCTAGCGCGGCATTCCCTCACCGGAAATCCACCCGTTCCCGAGTTCGGCAGCCGACCGGAAGCCCACCCTTTCTCCGCCTCTTCTTTCCTCCTAGAGAGGCCGTTAACCCTCCTCTTCTTTTTCTTCCGCAGCGGAAGTCCGCCCCTCCTCCCCGTCCTCCTCGACAGAGAAGTCTCCTCCTTCGCCCTGTGACTTCAGCGGGGTAAAAACCAAAACAAAAAAAAAAACCCGTCGCCATAGAGTCTCTTCCTAGCGCGGCATTCCCTCACCGGAAATCCACCCGTTTCTCGAGCGCGGCAGCCGACCGGAAACCCACCCTTTCTCCGCCTCCCCTTTCCTCCTAGAGAGGCCGTTAACACTCCTCTTTTTCTTCCGTACCGGAAGTCCGCCCCCTCCTCCCCGACAGAGAAGTCTCCTCCTTCGCCCTGTGACTTCAGCGGGGTAAAAAACAAAACAAAACCAAAAATACCCCGCCGCCATAGAGTCTCTTCCTAGCTCGGCATTCCCTCAGCGGAAACCCACCCGTTCCCGAGCAAGGCAGCCGACCGGAAACCCACCCTCTCCTCCTAGAGAGGCCGTCAGCGCTCTCTTCTTCTTCTTCCGCAGCGGAAGTCCGCCCCCTCCTCCCCGACAGAGAAGTCTCCTCTTTCGCCCTGTGACTTCAGCGGGGGGAGGGGGGAAACCCCGCCGCCATAGAGTCCCTTCCTAGCGCGGCATTCCCTCACCGGAAACCTACCCGTTCCCGAGCAAGGCAGCGGGGTAAAAAAAAAAAAAACCAATCCCGCCGCCATAGAGTCTCTTCCTAGCGCGGCATTCCCTCATCGGAAACCCACCCGTTCCCGAGTTCGGCAGCCGACCGGAAACCCACCCTCTCCTCCTAGGGAGGCCGTCACCGCTCTCTTCTTCTTCTTCCGCAGCGGAAGTCCGCCCCTCCTCCCCGACAGAGAACTTTTCTCCTTCGCCCTGTGACTTCAGTCGTGGGGAGGGGGGGGAGAAAAAAAACAACCCCGCCTCCATAGAGTCCCTTCCTAGCGCGGCATTCCCTCACCGGAAACCCACCCGTTCCCGAGTTCGGCAGCCGACCGGAAACCCACCCTCTCCTCCTAGAGAGGCCGTCACCGCTCTCTTCTTCTTCTTCCGCAGCGGAAGTCCGCCCCCTCCTCCCCGACAGAGAACTTTCCTCCTTCGCCGTGTGACTTCAGTCGTGGGGAGGGGGGGAGAAAAAAAACAACTCCGCCTCCATAGAGTCCCTTCCTAGCGCGGCATTCCCTCACCGGAAACCCACCCGTTCCCGAGCAAGGCAGCGGGGTAAAAAAAAAAAAAAAAAACAACCCCGCCGCCATAGAGTCCCTTCCTAGCGCGGCATTCCCTCACCGGAAACCCACCCGTTCCCGAGCAAGGCAGCGGGGTAAAAAAAAAAAAAAAAAAACAACCCCGCCGCTATAGAGTCCCTTCCTAGCGCGGCATTCCCTCCCCGGAAAGCCACCCGTTTCCCCTTTCCTCCTAGAGAGGCCGTTAACCCTCCTCTTCTTTTTCTTCCGCAGCGGAAGTCCGCCCCTCCCCCCCACGTCCTCCTCGACAGAGAAGTCTCCTCCTTGGCCCTGTGACTTCAGCGGGGGGAAACCCCGCCGCCATAGAGTCCCTTCCTAGCGCGGCATTCCCTCACCGGAAACCCACCCGTTTCCCGAGCGCGGCAGCCGACCGGAAACCCACCCTTTCCCCGCCTTTCCTCCTAGAGAGGCCGTCGTCGCTTTTCCTGCTTCCGGAGCGGAAAGCCGGGGGAAGGATCTCCCTCCGGGGCTTCCGGCAGGGAGGCAGGGCCGGGGCGTTTAAAGCTCGGCGGCGGAGGCTTCTGCTTCTCCTGCGGGCGTCGCCATGTTCAGCTGGCTGGGCGTCGAGCAGCGCGGGGCGAAGGAGCCGGAGGTCTTCCGGACGGTGGCCGAGGGTCTCCGGCGGCTCTACCGGGCCAAGCTGCTGCCCTTGGAGGAGCACTACCGCTTCCACGAGTTCCACTCGCCCGCCCTGGAGGACGCCGACTTCGAGAACAAGCCCATGGTGCTGCTGGTCGGCCAGTACTCCACCGGCAAGACCACCTTCATCCGGTGAGGCCGCCGCGCCACGGCCACGCACGACGACACTACACACAGAAAGACACTGCACAACACAAAGACTACACAACACACACACAGCACACTGCACACAGCACAACGAGATGACCTCCAAGGTCCCTTCCAACTTTATTATTATTATTATTATTATTATTATTATTATTATTATTATTACTACTACTACTACTACTACTACATCCAGCAACACTACACACACAAAGAGACTACACAACATAGTGCACAGAGACGCTACACGGCACAGACTACACAACACACACAGCAACAGCACACACCACACAAGGACGCTGCAGACAGCACAACGACGCTGCACAAAACACTATATACAGCAACAGTATACACACAAAGACACTACACGACACAAAGACTCTACACAACACTCAGCACAACGACAGTACATCCAGCAACACCACACACACAAAGAGACTACACAACATAGTGCACAGAGACGCTACACGGCACAGACTACACAACACACACAGCAACAGCACACACCACACAAGGACGCTGCAGACAGCACAACGACGCTGCACAAAACACTATATACAGCAACAGTATACACACAAAGACACTACACAACACAAAGACTCTACACAACACTCACGCAGCACAACGACAGTACATCCAGCAACACCGCACACACAAAGAGACTACACAACGTAGTGCACAGAGACGCTACACGGCACAGACTACACAACACACACAGCAACAGCACACACCACACAAGGACGCTGCAGACAGCACAACGACGCTGCACAAAACACTATATACAGCAACAGTATACACACAAAGACACTACACAACACAAAGACTCTACACAACACTCACGCAGCACAACGACAGTACATCCAGCAACACCACACACACAAAGAGACTACACAACATAGTGCACAGAGACGCTACACGGCACAGACTACACAACACACACAGCAACAGCACACACCACACAAGGACGCTGCAGACAGCACAACGACGCTGCACAAAACACTATATACAGCAACAGTATACACACAAAGACACTACACAACACAAAGACTCTACACAACACTCACGCAGCACAACGACAGTACATCCAGCAACACTACACACACAAAGAGACTACACAACGTAGTGCACAGAGACGCTACACGACACAAAGACGACACAGCAACAGCACACTACACACAGCACAACGACACTACATACAGCAACACTACACACAGAAAGACACTACACAACATAATGCACAGAGACGCTACACAACACTTTCCTGCGTGGGCCGCCTTTGGTTTTCTTTCTTTCGGATTTGAAGACCGGAGTGGGGGGGAGGTGGGACTACAAGTCCCAGAATCCCCCCCCTCGGGGCTGGGATCAATGGGGATGGTAGTATTGGGGGGTTGAGAAATCGTGGGCAAGCCTCAAATTGTTAGTCCTTGAAGATGGGGGCGGGGTGGGGGACTACAAGTCCCAAAATCCCCCCCGGCTGGGATGGATGGGGACGGTAGTCTTGTATGGAGTGGAAGTCAGCCCTCAGTGTTCGATTTCGGCCCTTTGAAGATGGGACTACAAGTCCCAGAAGGCCCCCGGCTGGGATCGATGGGGATGGTAGTCTTCTTGTATTTGTGGGGGGGGGGTTGAGAATCAGTGCTGGAATTGGGCCCCTTTAAGGTAGGGACTACAGGTCCCAGAATGCCCCCCCTCCTCCCCGGCTGGGATCGATGGGTAAAATAACCTTGTTGGTTTGTGAATTGTGATTGACCCTCATTTGTCAGGGCTCGAAGCTGGGCCCCTCGAAGGTGGTGGTGGTGAGGACTACAAGTCCCAGGATGCCCTCTGGCTGGGATCGATGGGGACAGTAGTCTTCTTGTATTGGGTGGGTGGGACGCTGCCTGGGTTGCGCCAGGGTGTAACCGCAACGGGAAGCGTCCGCCGAGCTGGGCCTTGGGGGTTTGTGTCGTCGTCGTCGCGCGCCCGCGAAAGCAGGCCTCTTCGGCGTTGGGGTCCTCGGCGTTACGACCGCCACCGAGCCAGACGTTGCGGTTACGAAACCAGACCCTTGAAAGGAATTGCCGCTTTACAGCCGGACGGCCGTTAAGGGGATCTGCCTTCCGACCTGTCAGAAAAGGGAAACGAAAGGGAACTGGGCTGAGAAACGGATGGATGGATGGATGGAACATGATGGAGAGAGAGAGACAGAATATGATAGAGAGATGGATGATAGAGACAATATAAACAGAATTAGATATAGATAGATTAGATAGAGTATGATGATAGATATAGATGATAGAGTCATAGAGACATATATGCAGTTAGATTGATAGATATAGACAGAATTAGATTAGATAGATATAGACAGAGAAGATGATAGAGATAGAGAATATGATTGATACAGATAGAGAATATGAGAGATGATAGAGATGCAGAGACAGGTAGAGAGGATAGATAGATAGATAGATAGATAGATAGACAGACAGACAGACAGACAGACAGACAGACACAAACACAAGCATATTTGCAGGGTGATAGAGATAGATAGATAGATAGATAGATAGATAGATAGATAGATAGATAGATAGATAGATAGATAATAGGGGTAGAGAGAAATTAGAGATAGATAGACAGACAGACAGACAGACAGACAGACAGATAGATAGATAGATAGATAGATAGATAGATAGATAGATAGAATAGGTAAGTAGGTAGATAGCAAGACAGACAAACAGGTAGATAAATATAAACAATATGATAGATTTAGAATAAGAATAAGATGATAGATATGATAGATGATAGAGAATATGATAGATGATAGAGAATATGATAGATATAAACAATAATATAGATGATAGAGACAGACAGAGATAGAGACAGATGATATAGACAAATAGAGAATATGATAGATGATAGAGAATGTGATTGATAAAGATAGAGAATAGGATAGATATAGACAGAGAAAGATAGATGATATGATAGAGACAGAATTAGAGATAGATATATTAGAGAATAGGATAGATAAATAGATAAAGGAGATACTAGATATAGACAGAATACGATACATGATAGAGTCAGATAGATTTAGTCAGAATAAGATAGATGATATAGATAGATAATATGTAGATAGATAGATAGATAGATAAGGTAAGTAGGTAGATAGCAAGACAGACAAACAGGTAGATAAATATAAACAGAATATGATAGATTTAGAATAAGAATAAGATGATAGATATGATAGATGATGGAGAATATGATAGATATAAACAATAATATAGATGATAGAGACAGACAGAGATAGAGACAGATGATATAGACAGAGAATATGATAGATGATAGAGAATGTGATTGATAAAGATAGAGAATAGGATAGATATAGACAGAGAAATATAGATAGATGATATGATAGAGACAGAGAATTAGAGATAGATATATTAGAGAATAGGATAGATAAATAGATAAAGGAGATACTAGATATAGACAGAATACGATACATGATAGAGTCAGATAGATTTAGTCAGAATAAGATAGATGATATAGATAGATAATATGTAGATAGATAGATAGATAGATAGATAGATAGATAGATAGATAGATAGATAGATAGATAGATAGATAGATAGAATAGGTAAGTAGGTAGATAGCAAGACAAACAGGTAGATAAATATAAACAATATGATAGATTTAGAATAAGAATAAGATGATAGATAGATGATAGAGAATATGATAGATATAAACAATAATATAGATGATAGAGACAGACAGAGACAGATGATATAGACAAATAGAGAATATGATAGATGATAGAGAATGTGATTGATAAAGATAGAGAATAGGATAGATATAGACAGAGAAATATAGATAGATAATATGATAGAGACAGAATTAGAGATAGATATATTAGAGAATATGATAGATAAATAGATAAAGGAGATACTAGATATAGGCAGAATACGATACACGATAGAGTCAGATAGATTTAGTCAGAATAAGAGATGATATAGATAGAGAATATGTAGATAGATTGATAGATAGAAACAGAGAATATGAGAGAGTTTTCAATCCTGCTCAACCTGCTGGCTGGGGAATTCTGGGAGTTGAAGTCCACCCGTCATCCAGCTGCCAAGGTTGACAAACCCTGTTCCAGACTCGGAGGGTCTTGTGGAGGCCAGCCAAGCACAGCTGGAAACGCCTGCCTGGCTCTGGGGCTTCTCCAGCTGTGCCCTGGCGCCGTTCTTCGGCCTGGAAAAACAACCGTCAATCAAAGCCTCTGAAATCAATCTTGGCTTGGCCTTTCCACTTCTCCCCCCTCCTCCTCAACCCGGTTTGTTTGTCTGCCGACTCTGATCTGCTCGGCATCCAATTTCTCCCCCGGCGTCTCTCGGCTGCACGCGGCCTCGTTCTGCTTTGTAGCCTCGGCGCAAATACCTGGTGGTCCTCGACTTACGGCCTCAGGGGAGCCCCAAAGTGCTGTCGCCAAGCGAGGGCCGTCATTCGGCGAGTTTGGCTGGCTGGGGAATTCTGGGAGTTGAAGTCCACCCATCGTCGAGTTGCCAGTGCTGAGAAACCCACCGTTGGATGGAAAGATCGATGGAGAGAGGATGGAGGGAGGGAGAGATGATGGATGGAGGGATTGATGGAGAGATGGATGGGTGGAGAGATGGTGGAGACATAGAGGGAGGGATGGAGAATTGGATGGAGAGGGAAAGATGATGGAGGGATGGAGAATTGGATGGAGAAGGATGGATGGAGAGATAGATTGATGGGTGAAGAGTTGGATGGAGAGATCCAGAGATGATGGATGGATGGAGAGTTGGATGGATGGAGAGATGGAGACATGATGGGTGGAGAGTTGGATGGATGGAGAGTTGGAGGGATGGAGATTGATGGAGAGAGGGATGGATGGAGAGATGGTGGAGAGAGAGAGGGAGGGATAGAGAATTGGAGAGGGAGAGATGATGGATGGAGAATTGGATGGAGAGATGCAGAGATGATGGAGAGTTGGATGGATGGAGAGATGGATGGGTGGAGAGTTGGATGGAGAGATGCAGAGATGATGGATGGAGAAGGATGGATGGAGAGATAGATTGATGGGTGAAGTTGGATGGAGAGATCCAGAGATGATGGATGGATGGAGAATTGGATGGAGAGATGCAGAGATGATGGATGGAGAATTGGATGGAGAGTTGGATAGATGGAGAGATAGATTGATGGAGAGATAGAGACATGGATGGAGAGTTGGATGGTGGAGAGATAGATTGATGGAGAGATGGAGAGTTGGAGAGGGATGGATGAAGAGATGTATTGATGGAGAGATGCAGACATGGTGGAGAGTTGGATGGTGGATAGATTGATGGAGAGTTGGATGGATGGAGAGATAGATTGATGGAGAGATGCAGAGATGATGGATGGATGGAGAGATGGATGGAAGGATGTCTGCTTGATGCTGGCTTCAGGTCCCAACGATGGCTTGTCTGCTGGATGTCTGCTTTAACTACCAATGATGACTTATTTCCTTGAGGTCGGCTTTCAGATACCAATCATGGCTTGTCTGCTGGATGTCTGCTTTCGAGTTCCAATCGCGGCTTGTCTGCCTGAGGTCTGCTTTCTGGGACCACGGATGGCTTGCCTGCCGGATGTCACCTGTTTAGATACCAATGGTGGCTTACTGGCTGGATGTCTGCTTCAAGGGTCCCAATCGTGGCTTGTTCTGCTTGAAACCTGCTTTCAGATACCTCCTGGAACAGGATTTCCCCGGGATGCGGATCGGACCCGAACCCACGACCGACTCCTTCATTGCCGTCATGCAAGGCCAGGTGGAAGGCATCATTCCGGGCAACGCCTTGGTGGTCGATCCCAAGAAGCCCTTTCGGAAGCTCAGCGCCTTCGGGAATGCCTTCCTGAACAGGTGCGGCAGCGGCCGGCGCGGGCTGGGGGTTCCAAACTGGTTTAACTGGGCAGACTGGGGGGGCAGCAGGGCTGGGCCCGACGGTCCCTGTCCGGGTTTTGTGTTTTTTTTTCCCGGACTACGTGGTGTTTTTTTTTCCGGGCTTTTTTCCCGCTTCAGAAAAGTTCCTTCTCAGGCATTGCGGTTAGTCCTCGCTTAACGACGGCTCCCTTAATGACCAAAGTTAGAATGGATGTCCCCAGAGCACGGAGGATCCAATTTTAATATTCTCTTTCTCTCGCGCGCTTTCTCCTTCTCTCTCTCTCTCTTTCCCTCTTTTTTTTCCTCTCCCTTTCTCTTTTTCCCCACCTCTCTCATTCTCTCCATCTTTTCTCCCTTTCTCTTTCTCCATCTCTTTCATTCTCTCTCCGTCTTTCTCTCTTTTTTTTCTCTCTGCCTCCATTGCTTTCTCACGCCCTCTCTTTTTCCCCTTTCTTTCATTCTCTTTCTCCGTCTCTCTTTTTTTCTCTCTGTCTCCATTGCTTTCTCATTCCCCCTCTCTCCATCTCTTTTTCACTCTCTCCCTTTCTCTCCAACTTCCTCATTCTCTCTTTCCATCTCTCTCCATCTCTCCCATTCTCCCCGTCTTTTCTTTCTTTCTCCATCTTTCTCTCTCCATCTTTCTCTCTCTCTCCATTTCTTTCTCATTCCCTCCGCCCCCTCTCTCCATCTTTTTCTCTCTCTCCTTCTCTCTCCATCCCTCTCTCTCCATCCTTCTCATTCTGTCTCTCCGTTACTTTCTCATTCCCTCTCTCTCCGTCTCTTTCTTCCCTTTCTCTCCAACTTTCTCATTCTCTCTGTTTCCATCTCTCTCTCTCCATCCTCTCTCATTCTCCCCGTCTTTTCTTTCTTTCTCCATCTCTTTCTCACTCACTCTCCATCTCTCTCTCTTTTTCCTCTCTCTCTCTCCATTTCTTTCTCATTCCCTCCGCCCCCTCTCTCCATCTCTTTTTATCTCTCCCTTTCTCTTTTCATCCCTCTCTTCCACCTTTCTCATTCTCTCGTTTCCATCTCTCTCTTCACCTCTTTCTCTCTCCATCTTTCTCCCTCCATCTGTTCTCTCTCTTTCTCATTCTCTCTTTGCCCATCTTTTCCCGTCACTCCATCTCTTCTCTCCATCTTTCTCATTCTTTCCGTTTCCATCTCTCTCTCTCTCTCTCTCTCTCTCTCCCTCTCTCTCTCACTCTCTCACTCTCTCTCTCTTTCTCTCTCTCTCTCACACACACACACTGTGCCACAGACTTTGGCCCCTAAAAGGTCCCGATTCCAACATTCGGTGCAAGAAGAATTGACTTTTTAGCAGTCTTAGCCGTTTTAAGATGGCTGGACCTCAACTCCCAGAATTCCCCCAGCCAGCGTGGAGTTGAATTCTGGGAGTTGAAGTCCACCCGTCTCTGAATTGCAAAGAGTAGGAACTATTTATTTAAGATGGGTGGACTTCAACTCCCACAATTTCCCCGGCCAGCGTAGAGTTGAATTCTGGGAGTTGAAGTCCACCCGGCTCCGAATTGCGAAGAATAGGAAACATTTCTTCGAGATGGGTGGACTTCAACTCCCAGAATCCCCCCGGCCAGCGTGCAGTTGAATTCTGGGAGACGAAGTCCACCCGTCTCCATTTTAAGACGGGTGGGCTTCAACTTCCAGAATTCCCCAGCCAGCCTGCAGTTGAATTCTGGGAGTTGGAAGTCCAGCCATCTCGAAGAAATGTTTCCTCTTCTTCACAATTCGGAGTCGGGTGGACTTCAACTCCCAGAATTCCTGACTCACTTGAACAACTGTAGCGATTCACTTAGTGAGGGCGGCAGACAAGGCCGTAAAACGGGACAAAACTTAATTTATTCTGGGAGTTGAAGTCCACCGGTCTCCGAATTGTGAAAAAATAGGAAACATTTCTCACGCTCCGCCATTTTGAGACGGGTGGACTTCAACTCCCAGAATCACCCCGGCCAGCGTAGAGTTGAATTCTGGGAGTTGAAGTCCACCCGGCTCCGAATTGCGAAGAATAGGAAACATTTCTTCGAGATGGGTGGACTTCAACTCCCAGAATCCCCCCGGACAGCGTGCAGTTGAATTCTGGGAGTTGAAGTCCAGCCATCTCGAAGAAATATTTCCTGTTCTTCGCAATTCGGAGTCGGGTGGACTTCAACTCCCAGAATTCCTGACTCACTTGAACAACTGTAGCGATTCACTTAGTGAGAGCGGCAGACAAGGCCGTAAAACGGGACAAAACTTAATTTATTTCACCTTTTTCTCCCCCCCACCCCACCCTCAGATTTGTTTGTGCCCAGCTGCCGAACCCGGTCCTCGAAAGCATAAGTGTGATCGACACCCCAGGAATCCTGTCCGGAGAGAAACAACGGATTAGCCGAGGTAAATAATCCATTTCCGAGCGACGTTTAACCAAGATAGTTAAAACTAGGGCGGGTTCCAACCGGTCCTTCTTTTAGCGGAGGGCTCCTGAGCGTAGCCAGAGTTTGAAATGGGGCAGTCGTGAATTAGCAATCAGAGTGTTGGGTGCAGACGTCGTGTGGGGTTCCAAAAACTGGAGGTTTTTAAGAGGAATATAGACAAGCAGTTGTCTGAAACGGTATAGGTTGTGCTGCTTGAATGGGTGGGGAGGGGGTTGGACTAGATGGCCTCCGGGGGTCCCTTCCAACTGTGTTATTCTGTGATTCTGTAAGGGTCTCCTGCTTGAGCAGCGGGCTGGACTAGATGACCTCCGGGGTCCCTTCCGACTCTTGTTATTCTATGATTCCGTAAGGGTCTCCTGCTTGAGCAGCGGGCTGGACTAGATGACCTCCGGGGTCCCTTCCGACTCTTGTTATTCTATGATTCCGTAAGGGTCTCCTGCTTGAGCAGCGGGCTGGAGTAGATGACCTCCGGGGTCCCTTCCGACTCTTGTTATTCTATGAATCCGTAAGGGTCTCCTGCTTGAGCAGCGGGCTGGACTAGATGACCTCCGGAGCCCTTCTGACTCTTGTTATTCTATGATTCCGTAAGGGTCTCCTGCTTGAGCAGCGGGCTGGACTAGATGACCTCCGGGGTCCCTTCCGACTCTTGTTATTCTATGATTCCGTAAGGGTCTCCTGCTTGAGCAGCGGGCTGGACTAGATGACCTCCGGGGTCCCTTCCGACTCTTGTTATTCTATGATTACGTAAGGGTCTCCTGCTTGAGCAGCGGGCTGGACTAGATGACCTCCGGGGTCCCTTCCGACTCTTGTTATTCTATGATTCCGTAAGGGTCTCCTGCTTGAGCGGGGGGTTGGGCTGGATGACCTCCGAGGTCCCTTCCGACCCTGTTATTCCATAAGGGTCTCCTGCTTGAGCAGCGGGTTGGACTGGATGACCTCTGAGTTCCCTTCCAACTCTGTTATTCTGTGAGGGTCTCCTGCCTGAGCAGGGGGTTGGACTAGATGACCTCCGGGGTCCCTTCCAACTCTTCTTATTCTTTGATTCCATATTAGCGGCTTGGCTGCAAAAAGGAAGTGAGTCCGACAGCTCGACTTGCAAATTGTGGTCTGGCTTTTGAGCAGGTGTGGCGCAGAATTTTTTTTAAAAAAATTGGTTGTTCCTCTTTTGCTTTTTCGGACTCCCCCAATCAGGTCTAGTCTCTTGCTGCTTGATTTCAAATTCCTCGATTGAGGATTTACGCAATTGACCTCCCGATTTCTCTTCCCCAAAGTCACCCCACCGGCTGTCATGCCTCAGGCGGGACTAGAACTCACCGTCCCCTGGTGATTGGCCCAAAGTCACCCGGCGAGCTTTCATACCTAAGGCGGGACTAGAACTCACCGTCTCCTGGGGATTGGCCCAAAGTCACCCGGCCAACTTTCATACCTAAGGCGGGACTAGAACTCACCGTCGCCTGGTGATGGGCCCAAACTCACCCCGCTGGCTTTCATACCCAAGGCAGAACTAGAACTCACTGTCACCTGGTGATGGGCCCAAACTCACCCAGCCGACTTTCCTACCTAAGGCAGAACTAGAATTCACTGTCACCTGGTGATTGGCCCCAAGTCGCCTGGCCAGCTTTCATACCTAAGGCGGGACTAGAACTCCCCGTCGCCTGGTGATGGGCCCAAACTCACCCAGCCGACTTTCCTACCTAAGGCAGAACTACAACTCACTGTCACCTGGTGATTGGCCCCAAGTCCCCGGGCCAGCTTTCATACCTAAGGCGGGACTAGAACTCCCCGTCGCCTGGTGATTGGCCCAAACTCACCCAGCTGGCTTTCATACCTAAGGCAGAACTAGAACTCACTGTCACCTGGTGATTGGCCCAAAGTCGCCTGGCCAGCTTTCATACCTAAGGTGGGACTAGAACTCCCCGTCGCCTGGTGATTGGCCCAAACTCACCCAGCTGACTTTCATACCTAAGGCAGAACTAGAACTCACCGTCTCCTGGTAATTGGCCCAAAGTCGCCTGGCCAGCTTTCATACCTAAGGCGGGACTAGAACTCACCGTCGCCTGGTGATTGGCCCAAACTCACCCAGCTGGCTTTCATACCTAAGGCAGAACTAGAACTCACCGTCTCCTGGTGATTGGCCCAAAGTCGCCTGGCCAGCTTTCATACCTAAGGTGGGACTAGAACTCCCTGTCACCTGGTGATTGGCCCAAACTCACCCAGCTGACTTTCATACCTAAGGCAGAACTAGAACTCACCGTCTCCTGGTAATTGGCCCAAAGTCGCCTGGCCAGCTTTCATACCTAAGGCGGGACTAGAACTCCCCGTCGCCTGGTGATTGGCCCAAACTCACCCAGCTGGCTTTCATACCTAAGGCAGAACTAGAACTCACTGTCACCTGGTGATTGGCCCAAAGTCGCCTGGCCAGCTTTCATACCTAAGGTGGGACTAGAACTCCCCGTCGCCTGGTGATTGGCCCAAACTCACCCAGCTGACTTTCATACCTAAGGCAGAACTAGAACTCACCGTCTCCTGGTAATTGGCCCAAAGTCGCCTGGCCAGCTTTCATACCTAAGGCGGGACTAGAACTCACCGTCGCCTGGTGATTGGCCCAAACTCACCCAGCTGGCTTTCATACCTAAGGCAGAACTAGAACTCACCGTCTCCTGGTGATTGGCCCAAAGTCGCCTGGCCAGCTTTCATACCTAAGGTGGGACTAGAACTCCCTGTCACCTGGTGATTGGCCCAAACTCACCCAGCTGACTTTCATACCTAAGGCAGAACTAGAACTCACCGTCTCCTGGTAATTGGCCCAAAGTCGCCTGGCCAGCTTTCATACCTAAGGCGGGACTAGAACTCACCGTCGCCTGGTGATTGGCCCAAACTCACCCAGCTGGCTTTCATACCTAAGGCAGAACTAGAACTCACCGTCTCCTGGTGATTGGCCCAAAGTCGCCTGGCCAGCTTTCATACCTAAGGTGGGACTAGAACTCCCTGTCACCTGGTGATTGGCCCAAACTCACCCAGCTGACTTTCATACGTAAGGGAGAACTAGAACTCACCGTCTCCTGGTAATTGGCCCAAAGTCGCCTGGCCAGCTTTCATACCTAAGGCGGGACTAGAACTCCCCGTCGCCTGGTGATTGGCCCAAACTCACCCAGCTGGCTTTCATACCTAAGGCAGAACTAGAACTCACCGTCTCCTGGTGATTGGCCCAAAGTCGCCTGGCCAGCTTTCATACCTAAGGTGGGACTAGAACTCCCTGTCACCTGGTGATTGGCCCAAACTCACCCAGCTGACTTTCATACCTAAGGCAGAACTAGAACTCACCGTCTCCTGGTAATTGGCCCAAAGTCGCCTGGCCAGCTTTCATACCTAAGGCGGGACTAGAACTCCCCGTCGCCTGGTGATTGGCCCAAACTCACCCAGCTGGCTTTCATACCTAAGGCAGAACTAGAACTCACCGTCTCCTGGTGATTGGCCCAAAGTCGCCTGGCCAGCTTTCATACCTAAGGTGGGACTAGAACTCCCTGTCACCTGGTGATTGGCCCAAACTCACCCAGCTGACTTTCATACCTAAGGCAGAACTAGAACTCACCGTCTCCTGGTAATTGGCCCAAAGTCGCCTGGCCAGCTTTCATACCTAAGGCGGGACTAGAACTCCCCGTCGCCTGGTGATTGGCCCAAACTCACCCAGCTGACTTTCATACCCAAGGCGGAACTAGAACTCACTGTCACCTGGTGATGGGCCCAAACTCAACCAGCTGGCTTTCATACCCAAGGCAGAACTAGAACTCACCGTCACCTGGTGATTAGCCCAAAGTCACGTAGCAGAATTTCATACCTAAGGCAGTACTAGAACTCACCGTCACCTGGTGATGGGCCCAAACTCACCCAGCTGGCTTTCATACCCAAGGCAGGCCTAGAACTCCCCGTCACCTGGTGATGGGCCCAAACTCACCCAGCCGGCTTTCCTACCCAAAGCAGAACTAGAAATCCCCATCGCCTGGTGATGGGCCCAAACTCACCCAGCTGGCTTTCATACCTAAGGCAGAACTAGAACTCCCCGTCTCCTGGTGATTGGCCCAAAGTCACCTGGCCAGCTTTCATACCTAAGGCGGGACGAGAACTCCCCGTTGCCTGGTGATGGGCCCAAACTCACCCAGCTGGCTTTCATACCCAAGGCGGAACTAGAACTCACCGTCTCCTGGTGATTGGCCCAAAGTCGCCTGGCCAGCTTTCATACCTAAGGCGGGACTAGAACTCCCCGTCGCCTGGTGATTGGCCCAAACTCACCCAGCTGACTTTCATGGCTAAGGCAGAACTAGAACTCACCGTCTCCTGGTGATTGGCCCAAAGTCACCTGGCCAGCTTTCATACCTAAGGCGGGACTAGAACTCCCCGTCGCCTGGTGATGGGCCCAAACTCACCCAGCTGACTTTCATGGCTAAGGCAGAACTAGAACTCACCGTCTCCTGGTGATTGGCCCAAAGTCACCTGGCCAACTTTCATACCTAAGGCGGGACGAGAACTCCCCGTTGCCTGGTGATGGGCCCAAACTCACCCGGCTGGCTTTCCTACCCAAAGCAGAACTAGAAATCCCCGTCACCTGGTGATCGGCCCAAAGTCACCCGGCCGGCTTTTGAATGCCTAATAGTCGAGACTCGAACTCCCCGTCGCCTGGCGATGGGCCCCAAAGTCACCCGGCCGGCTTTCGCTGCCCAAGGGCGGAACTACAACTCCCGACCTCCGGGTGGCTTTCGACCCCGAGTTCCCAAACTCTCCTTCTCCCTCTCACCCCCCCCCCCGACTCGGACAGGCTACGACTTTGCCGCCGTCCTGGAGTGGTTCGCCGAGCGGGTGGACCGGATCATCCTGCTCTTCGACGCCCACAAGCTGGACATCTCGGACGAGTTCTCCGAGGTCATCAAGGCCCTGAAGAACCACGAGGACAAGATGAGGGTGGTGCTGAACAAGGCCGACCAGATCGAGACCCAGCAGCTGATGAGGGTCTACGGGGCCCTGATGTGGTCGCTGGGCAAGATCGTCAACACCCCCGAGGTGATCCGGGTCTACATCGGCTCCTTCTGGTCCCACCCGCTGCTGATCCCGGAGAACCGGAAACTCTTCGAAGCCGAGGAACAGGATCTGTTCCGGGACATCCAGAGCTTGCCTCGCAATGCGGCGCTCCGGAAGCTCAACGACCTCATCAAGAGAGCCCGGTTGGCCAAGGTGAGTCTCCGGAGGCAGATAGATAGATAGATAGATAGATAGATAGATAGATAGATAGATAGAGATAGAGATAGAGATAGAGATAGAGATAGAGATAGAGATAGAGATAGAGATAGAGATAGATACAGATAGATAGATAATAGAGATATAGAGATAGATACAGATAGATATCTATAGATATAGATAGATAGATAGATAGATAGATACAGATATATATAGATGATAGATAGATAGATAGAGATATAGAGATAGATATAGTTAGATACAGATAGATACATACAGATAGATAGATAATAGAGATATAGAGATATAGAGATAGATATAGATAGATATAGTTACAGATAGATATAGATAGATAGATAGATAGATAGATAGATAGATAGATAGATAGATAGATAGATAGATAGATAGATAGATACAGATATATAGATATAGATAGATAGATTAGATAGATAGATTAGATTAGATAGATAGATAGATAATATATATAGATACAGATAGATATCTATAAATATAGATAGATATAGATATATAGATAGATATAGAGTTAGATACAGATAGATACATACAGATAGATAGATAATAGAAATATAGATACAGATAGATATAGATATAGTTACAGATAGATATAGATAGATAGATACATAGATAGATACAGATAGATATAGTTACAGATAGATATAGATAGATATAGATAGATATATCTATATGTATATATAGATATAGGTAGATAGATATAGAGATAGATACAGATAGATACAGATAGATACAGATAGATAGATAGATAGATAGATAGATAGATAGATAGATAGATAGATAGATAGATAGATAGATAGATAATATATAAAGAGTAGAGCCAACTACTTCCTGGAGGACTGATGATGTTCCCTAGTTGGGTCCCGAGGATGATGAATTTTTATTTTACTTTTATTTTATTTCATTTTATTATTTGACTCTTATCTTTTTTTATTTTATTGTTTTATTGTATCATTTTATTTTATTATTTGACTTGATTTTATTATTTCATTTGACCTGATTTTATTTGACTTGATTTTATTATTTGACCTGATTTTATGATTTTATTTGACCTGATTTTATGATTTTATTTGACTTGGTTTTATTTGACTTCATTTGACTTTATATTCATTTATTACTTGATTTTATGATTTGACTTGATTTTATGATTTTCTTTGACCTGATTTTATGATTTTCTTTGACTTTATATTCTTTTATTTTATTTTATTTGACCTGATTTTATTCTATTGCTTTATTCTTTGATATTTCATTTTTTGTTCTATTTTATTATTTTATTATTTATTTTACATTTTTTTATTCCATCGTTTATTTTATTTTACTTTCTTTTACTCAATTCTTTTGCTCGATTACTTTCTTAATTTTATTTTATTTTATTTTTTAAAAAAGGGACGATTGCTTTCTTGCGTTCTCAGGTTCAAGCGTACATCATCAGCGCTCTGAAGAAAGAAATGCCGTCGGTCTTCGGAAAAGATAACAAAAAGAAAGAATTGGTGAACAATCTGGGCGAGATTTACAGCCGGATCGAGCGAGAACATCAGATTTCGCCGGGTGATTTTCCGAATTTGAAAAAAATGCAGGTAAGTTGTCGGGGAAAAAAAATGTATCGAAAACATTTTACGGAAATGTGGACTTCAACTCCCAGAATTCCCCCTGTCGGCCTCTCGGCAACCGGCCCGCATTGACCTCCATTTGCAGCAGGCCAGAATCACGTGGTCCTCGACTTGTGACCGTTCGTTTAGCGACCGAAGTTGCCAGCGGTCCTGAACGAAGGAAGATTTGGGACTGTTTTTCGCGCTTACAACCGTCCTAGCATCCGTGTGTGTGTGTGTGTGTGTGTGTGTGTGTGTGTGAGAGAGAGAGAGAGAGAGAGAGAGAGAGAGACGCGATCAGAATTCAGACGCTCGGCAACCGACTCATATTTACGACGGTCGCAGAGTCCCAGGACCCTATGATTAAAGTTCAGACGCTTGGCCTCTAACTCGTATTTATGACGGTCGTGGCATCCCGGGGTCCCGGGATCAAAAGTCAGATGCTTGGCAACCGACTTCCCCTTCCTCCTGCTCCTCTTCCTCCCCGGCTCCTTTTCCTCTTCCTCCTCCTTTTCCTGCTCACCCTCCCCTTGCTCCCTTTCCTCTTCCTCTTCCTCCTGCTCCTCTCTTCCTCCTCCCCTCCTCCTTTTCCTCTTCCTGTTCCTTTCTGCTCCCCTTCCTGTTCTCCTTCCTCCTCCTCCTTCCTCCCTCTCCTCCTCTTCTTCCTCCTGCTCCTCCTCTCTTCCTCCTCCCCTCCTCCTTTTCCTCTTCCTGTTCCTTCCTCCTCCTCTTCCTGCTCACCTTCCCCTTGCTCCCCTTCCTCCTCCTCTTCCTCCTGCTCCTTCTTCCTCCCTCTCCTCCCCTTCTTCCTCCTGCTCCTCCTCTCTTCCTCCTTCTCCTCCTTTTCCTCTTCCTGTTCCTTCCTCCTCCTCTTCCTGCTCACCTTCTCCTTGCTCCCCTTCCTCCTCCTTCTCCTCCTTCTCCTCTTCCTGTTCCTTCGTCCTCCTCTTCCTGCTCACCTTCCCCTTGCTCCCCTTCCTCCTCCTCTTCCTCCTGCTCCTTCTTCCTCCCTTTCCTCCTCTTCTTCCTCCTGCTCCTCCTCTTCCTCCTCCCCTCCTACTTTTCCTCTTCCTTTTCCTTCCTCCTCTTCCTGCTCACCCTCCCCTGCTCCTCTTCCTCCTGCTTCTCCCTCTCTCTCCTCCTCTTCCTCCTCTCTTCCTCCTCCCCTCCTCCTTTTCCTCTTCCTGTTCCTTCCTCCTCCTTTTCCTGCTCACCCTCCCCCTGCTCCCCTTCCTCCTCCTCCTCTTCTTCCTTCTCCCCCTCCTCCCTTTCCTCTTCCTCCTCCTTCCTCCTGCCCCTCTTCCTCCCCTCTTCTTCCGCCTGCTCCTCCTCCCTCCCTCCTCTTCCTCCTCCCCTCCTCCTTTTCCTCTTCCTGCTCCTTCCTCCTCCTCCTCGCTCCTCTTCCTCCTACTCCTTCCTCCACTTCCTCCAGCTTGTCCTTCTCCAAAGCGCAGAATTACGGAAGGGACCCGGGAGGTCTCCTTAGCCCCACCCCTTTCCTCCAGCAGGAGACCCTTGTCTCCTCCTCCTCCTCCTCCTCCTCCACGCGTTGGAAGGGACCTTGGAGGTCTTCTAGCCCCACCCCAACAACCTTCCAGACAAGTTGTCCGGTGTTTTCGTGTTCTTCTCGGGGTTGTTGACCTTCCGCCCCGTCCTCACCTCCGCTCCCGTCTCTCCCGTCCCTTTCCAGGAGCAGCTCCAGGGCCAAGACTTCAGCAAGTTCCAGCCCTTGAAGCCCAAGCTCCTGGACGCCGTGGAGGACATGTTGGCCAACGACATTGCCCAGCTGATGGTCCTGGTCCGCCAGGAGGAGTCCCAGCGGCCCGCCCCGATGGTCAAAGGCGGCGCCTTCGACGGGACCCTCCAGGGCCCCTTCGGGCACGGCTACGGCGAGGGGGCCGGCGAGGGCATCGACGAGGCCGCCTGGGTGGTGGCCCGGGACAAGCCCATGTACGACGAGATCTTCTACACCTTGTCGCCCGTGGACGGGAAGATCACCGGGGCCCACGCCAAGCGGGAGATGGTGAAGTCCAAGCTGCCCAACACCGTGCTGGGAAAGATCTGGAAGCTGGCCGACCTCGACAAGGACGGCATGCTGGACGACGAGGAGTTTGCCTTGGCCAACCACCTCATCAAGGTCAAGTTGGAAGGGCACGAGCTTCCCGGCGAGCTGCCCTCTCACCTCATCCCGCCGTCCAAACGGAAACTGACAGAGTGACCGGGCCATCTGGAACGCCATTCCCGGGATGGGTGGGTGGGAGGGAGATGGGGAAAAGGAAAGGGACGTTTCCCATCTCTCTGGTTGAATCCTCTTGAGATGCCCGAGGTCCATCTCCTGGCGGGACTAGCCTATCCGAGATGTTTTGACGTCCCGTTTTGTGGCCTGGCGCACCTTTACCGAAGGAACCTCGTGGTAGAACGTGGAGGGGAACCTCCGTTGGCCTTCAGCCAAGGTCTTGGATTGAATTGGATTCACCTTCAACCGTTGGAAGAGGAGCCTTGTAGACCAGGTCAACCCCTTGGATGAAAGACACCTCTGGAAGAGGGAGCAAGGTTTGAAGAGGTCCACTTCGGCATATGGGGCTGGCGTCCAACCTTCTTCCTGCCTTTGTGGAAGACTTTTGCAGCATGACCTGGCCTTCAGCCCATCAAGAACCCCTTGGTCCATCAGAAACCTTCTTGTTGTTGTCTCCAAGGACGATGGGAAGTCTCTTCTTCTTGACGGTCTCTCCAAGGACGATGGGAAGTCTTCTGTTCTTCTTGAGTTATCTTCAAGGACAATCATAGGTCTCCTCTTGTTCTTGAGTTATCTCCAAGGACGGTGAGAAGTCTCTTCTTCTTGACATTATCTCCAAGGATGATGGGAAGTCTCCTGTTCTCCTTATCTCCAAGGATGATGAAGAGTTTCCTCTTCTTGAGTTATCTTCAAGGACAGTGATGAGTCTCCTCTTGTTCTTGAGTCATCTTCAAGGATGATGGGAAGTCTCTTCTTCTTGACGTTCTCTCCAAGGATGATGGAAAGTCTCCTGTTCTCCTTGAGCTATCTCCAAGGATGATGATGGGTCTCCTCTTGTTCTTGAGTTATCTTCAAGGACGATGGGAAGTCTCTTCTTGATGTTATCTCCAAGGACGATGGGAAGTCTCCTGTTCTTCTTGAGTTATCTCCAAGGATGATGAGGAGCTTTCTTCTTGAGTTATCTTCAAGGACAGTGATGAGTCTCCTCTTGTTCTTGAGTCATCTTCAAGGACGATGGGAAGTCTCTTCTTCTTGACGTTCTCTCCAAGGATGATGAAAAGTCTCCTGTTCTCCTTGAGCTATCTCCGAGGATGATGATGGGTCTCCTCTTGTTCTTGAGTTATTTTCAAGGACAATGGGAAGTTTCTTCTTCTTGACATTCTCTCCAAGGATGACGGGAAGTCTCCTCTTCTTCTTGAATTATCTCCAAGGATGATGAAGAGTTTCCTCTTATTCTTGAGTAATCTTCAAGGACGATGATGGGTCTTTTCTTGTTCTTGAGTTATCTTCAAGGATGATAGGAAGTCTCCTGTTCTTGAGTTATCTCCAAGGTTGATGAGCTTCCTACTCTTCTTGACCTCCCGTCTCCAAGAAAGTCTCCTTTCTTCTTGGCATTATCTCCAGGGTCAATGGGAAGCCTCCTCTAGATAGGTCACAGAACACCTCTCCTTTGGAAAGGTGAACTGGGTGGTGAAAGGGGGGTGCAATCTCTAGCTTGAGGAACCACAAGGTTGGTTTGACGTAGCCTGCCCCACCCCACCCTCCCGAACGTCCACAATCCAGAGGTCCTCTGGAAGGTTGAACCTCGTCTAGATGACCTGGGGATCTCCAGTTGAGGTCACGACCAAGATCTTCCAGCCTGCCAGCCGAGTAGCTCTTCCCTTCTAGATAAGCTGGACCTAAACTTGTCGTCCTTTTGTCCTTACACACAACACGCCGTTAACTCCCGCATGTCCGCTCCGTTGTGATGTCCGCTCCTGGTCGGCCAACCCTACATGAATCGCAACCTTCCTCCCCCTTCAGTTGTTGCCTCTCAACGACCGACTGTGCCGAGAGGAGACCACCTCCCGCTGGTGGCCTTCAAGCCAGGCCGAACTACATCTTACACCTCCTCCAGAGCCGCCGGCTTGGGGCAGGGGGGTTTCCAGATCCTCTCGGTTTGAAAAATGTGAACCCAGAACTGAGCCGAATTCTTTTTTTTTTTCCCCTCCCGCTTCTCGTTTTTCCGCACACCTCTTCCCGACGGTTTTGTCGGCCTCGGCGACGGACCCACAAGTGTGTGTCGCTTTGGAAAGGACGGAAGGATGGAAGAGGGCGAGAAGCGGGAGAGGCCTATAACTTATTTTATTTTAATATTATACATAAAAAGATATATCCTGTGTGTTATATATCCCGTCTCTTCTCTCTGTGTCTCCCTCTCCTTTCTCTCGCTCCTCTGTCTCTCTCCCTCTCCTCTCGCTCCCGTCTCTCGCTCTCCTTTTCTTCACTCTCTTCTCTCCTTTCTCTCCATTCTCTCTCTCTCTCCTTTTCCTCCTGTCTCTTGCTCTCCTTTCCCGTCTCTTTTCTCTCTCCTTTCTCTCACTCCTCTGTCTCCCTCTCCTTTCTCTCGCTCCCATCTCGCTCTCCTTTCCTTCACTCTCGTTTCTCTCTCTCCATTCTCTCCTCTCTCTCCTTTTCCTCCCGTCTCTTGCTCTCCTTTCCCGTCTCCCCTCTCTCTCTCTCTCTCTCCCTCTCCTTTCTCTCTCTCCTCTATCTCTCTCCCTCTCCTTTCTTTTTTCTCCTTTCTCTCCATTCTCTCTCTCCGCTCTCTGCCTCCCTCTCCTTTCTCTCTCTCCTCTATCTCTCTCCCTCTCCTTTCTCTCACTCCCGTCTCGCCCTCTCCTTTCTTTTTTCTCCTTTCTCTCCATTCTCTCTCCTCTGTCTCTGTCTCCCTCTCCTTTCTCTCTCCTCCTCTCTCTCTCACTCTCCTTTTTGTCTCCTCTCTCCCTCTCCTTTCGCTCCCGTCGCTCGCTCTCCTTTCTCTTCTGTGTGTCTTTTCTCTCCATTCTCTCCGCTCTCTGCCTCCCTCTCCTTTCTGTCTCTCCTCTATCTTTCTCCCTCTCCTTTCTTTTTTCTCCTTTCTCTCCATTCTCTCTCCTCTTTCTCTCTCCTCCTTTCTCTCTCTCCTTTTTGTCTCCTCTCTCTCCCTCTCCTTTCGCTCCCGTCGCTCGCTCTCCTTTCTCTTCTGTGTGTCTTTTCTCTCCAGTCTCTCCGCTCTCTGCCTCTCTCCTCTATCTCTCCCTCCCATCTCGCCCTCTCCTTTCTTTTTTCTCCTTTCTCTCCATTCTCTCTCCTCTGTCTCCCTCTCCGTTCTCTCTCCTCCTTTCTCTCACTCTCCTTTTTGTCTCCTCTCTCCCTCTCCTTTCGCTCCCGTCGCTCGCTCTCCTTTCTCTTCTGTGTGTCTTTTCTCTCCAGTCTCTCTCTCCGCTCTCTGCCTCCCTCTCCTTTCTGTCTCTCTCCTCTATCTCTCGCCCTCTCCTTTCTCTCACTCCCGTCTCGCCCTCTCCTTTTTTCTCCTCTCTTTCTCTCCTCTCTCTCCCCCCCTTCCCTCCCTCTTTCCTTATCGCAGTACATTTATCATGTCTCTATAAAAAGAAAAAAATAAGCATAAAACGTTATTAAAAGGAACGAAGGCCACGACGACTTGCGTGTCACCTCGTCATCCTACGACGGAAGGCATTTTCGGCCGCTTCCAAGATTCAGCCTTTTGTGCCATTACACTCTCGTCCTCTTCCGTTTGTTTTTTTTAAAAAATTCTTCCCCTTTTCTCATCATTAGCTTTCTCTCCTACCCGGAAGGAAAAAAAAATAAAAATAAAATCAGATTTATAAGAAAAAATAGGCAGCTTGCACCAAGGGCTTTGGAAAGGAAAAATTGGGAAGTCACGATTCGAGCTCGTTTTTTTTTTCACCCTGCTCATAACCGCTTATTATTATTATTATTATTATTATTATTATTATTATTATTATTATTATTATTTTATTACGATCAGAAAAGGGGGGAAAGCCAATTTACAACACTTGAGTCTCACGCCCGTCGCACGGTGAACCTTTCAATTTAAGAATATAGTCAGAAGAAGCGAGGGGGGGGGAAATGGTGCATTCACCGCGAAGAAAACAATTTGGACCAGCACGTAATTTTACGGGGAGGGTTACTACCCTTGTACTTCGCATTTTTCCTCTTTTTTAATTTCTCATCTGCATTCCTTAAAAGAGTTTTTGTTTGTATCTCTGTGTGTGTATGTATTGTGTCTCTCCTCGGCTTGTTCCTCCAACTTAAAGTCGGGCTGCAATATTATACAATCGCTAGTAAATCGGGCTGCAATATTATACAATCGCTAGTAAATCGGGCTGCAATATTATACAATCGCTAGTAATTATTCCCTTCTTGCCGTGGATCGAACATTGCAAAAATTCTGTGGGTTGTTTTTTTTCCGAGTGATATAAATTCACAGACAATTTAGTGTGTGTGTGTGTGTGTGTGTGTATAAATAAATAAATGGAACAAGATAAGACATCCTACTATTAAATACAGTACATTGTGTTAAGTGTTCCCTTCACTATATATACTATATATATATGTGTGTGTGTGTGTGTGTGTGTGTGTGTATACATATATACATATATATATATATATATATACATATATATATACATATTTATATACATATACACACACACACACACACACACACACACACACACACATATATATATATATATATATATATATATATATATATATATATATATATATATATATATATATATATATATCCGAGTTCTTTATATTAATAAAGCAAACGGGCCAACAACAGTTCTCCATTTCTTTCTTTCCTTTTTTCTTCTTTTTGTTATTAAAGCTCCCTTTTTAAATTTTTCTTCCAAAAATAATAAAAAAGAAAAGTTAAAATGCAAAACAGAGCCCCCCACCAAAATATTTTTTTAAAGAAAAAAATAGCAAAGTAAAAAAAAAACACACACACAAAATTAATGGGACCTTTTTTCGAAAAGTGACTTTTTTATTATTATTTTTTTAAAAAAGGACCCAAGGTAAATACGCAGGTGGTCTTTAGAAACTCAAATAGTTGTAAAATATTAATACTGAGTAATGAGTAGTACAATTTTAATAACTTTCAATCGAATTAGCAGTAGTTTAAATTACTAGGTTTCACGAGTGCAATTTTAATAACTTGCAAATTGAATTTGAAGTTAGTTAAAATTATTAATGAGTAGTACCGTTTTAATAACTTGCAAATCGAATTAAAAGTAGTTAAATTATTAGGTTGAATGAGTAGCACAATTTTAGTAACTTGCAAATTGAATTAGTAGGAGTTAAATTATTAGATTAATGAGTAAAAATTTTAACTTGCAAGTTGAATTAGAAGTTAAATTATTAGATTAATCAGTACAATTTTAATAACTTGCAAATTGAATTAGTTAAATTATTAGGTTTAATGAGTACAATTTTAATAACTTGCAAATTGAATTTGAAGTTAAATTATTAATTTAGTACCGTTTTAATAACTTGCAAATTGAATTAAAAGTAGTTAAATTATTAGGTTGAATGAGTAGCACAATTTTAGTAACTTGCAAATCGAATTAGTGGAAGTTGAATTGTTAGATTAATGAGTAAAAATTTAACTTGCAAGTTGAATTAGAAGTTAAATTATTAGATTAATGAGTAATAACAGTTGTAATAACTTGGAAATTGAATTAGAAGTTAGTTAAATTATTAGATTAATCAGTACAATTTTGGTAACTTGTAAATCGAATTAGTAGTTAGATTAATCAGTAATACAATTGTAATAACTTGCATATTGAATTAGAAGTTAGATTAATCAGTAGTACAATTTTAATAACTTGCAAATCAAATTAGTAGTTAGTTAAATCGGTAGGAGTAAATGAGTAGCACAACTTTGACGGGCCTGTTTTAGAAACAAAAAGTAAAATATGTATCAGGATTACTATTTTACAACTGGTTTAGTTCCTGAAAACAGGCCTCCCCAATTGTACTACTCATTTGCTAATAATTTAACTTAGTAGTTAGTAGTTAAATTATTAGGAGTAAATGAGTAGTACAATTTGGGGGGGGGCTGCTTTAGAAACTAAAATAGTTGTAAAATATTAATCCTGATTAATATTGTGCAACTAGTTTAGTTTCTGAAACAGCCCCCCCATCGTACTACTCATTTACTCCTAATAATTTTAACTACTAATTACTAATTAGATTTGCAAGTTATTAATCAGTCACCTGTGTGCTATATTAATGACAAAACCGTTAACAGGAAGGACTATGCAGCTAGTCCTCAACGGTTCGTTCGGTGGCTGTTGGAAGTTACAACGCCACCGAAAAATACGACTGGGGACCGTTTTTCACACTTAGCGACCGTCGCACCGTCCCCAACAGTCACGTCATCGAAATTCGGGACACTTGGCAACCGACTTGTATTTCTGACAGTCGCAGTTCCTCGGGAGTCAACACGGTCCTGTTTTGCAACCTGGTGGGGGGAGGAAGCCCGGTTCATCGAGCGACCTTGTGACTCACTTAATGACTGCGGGGATTCCGTTAAGAACGGGCGGGCAAGAAAACCTATCAAATGAGGGCGAGGGGGTGTGTGTGGAACTCGCTGAAGACAAGAAAAATTGGGGACTCGGTTGTCGTACGTCAAGGATTACTTGTACCCTCCTCGGCGGAAACCACATTTCCACCCAACACTGGCAGGTGAAGCCACTAGTATATAAACAGAGGAAAAACCCCACTCCTCTTTAGCACTGATGACGTTCCCTAGTTGGGTCACGAGACGTCTGCAAGGAAACCACCCAGCTCAGGAAGCACCAGGGACCCCACAGTCCTTCCTCTTCCTCCTCCTCCCTTCTAGTATTGATGATGTTACCTAGTTGGGTCATGAGATGTCTGCAAAGAAACCACCCAGCTCAGAGAGCACCAGGGACCCCACAGTCCTTTACTCCTCCTCCTCCTCCTCCTAGCATTGATGATGTTACCTAGTTGGGTCAGGAAACGTCTGCAAGGAAACCACCCAGCTCAGAGAGCACCAGGGACCCCACAGTCCTTTCTTTCTTTCTTTCTTTCTTTCTTTCTTTCTTTCTTTCTTTCTTTCTTTCTTTCTTTCTTTCTTTCTTTCTTTCTTTCCTTCCTTCCCTCTTTCCTTCCTTCCTTCCTTCCTTCCTCCTCCTAGCCCTGATGACGTTCCCTAGTTGGGTCAGGAAACGTCTGCAAGGAAACCACCCAGCTCAGAGAGCACCAGGGACCCCACAGTCCTTTCTTTCTTTCTTTCTTTCTTTCTTTCTTTCTTTCTTTCTTTCTTTCTTTCTTTCTTTCTTTCTTTCTTTCTTTCTTTCTTTCTTTCTTTCTTTCTTTCTTTCTTTCTTTCTTTCTTTCTTTCTTTCTTTCTTTCTTTCTTCCTTCCCTCTTTCCTTCCTTCCTTCCTTCCTTCCTCCTCCTAGCCCTGATGACGTTCCCTAGTTGGGTCATAAAACGTCTGCAAGGAAACCACCCAGCTCAGAGAGCACCAGGCACCCCACAGTCCTTCCTCCTCCTCCTCCTCCTCCTCCTCCTCCTCCTCCTCCTCCTCCTCCTCCTCCTCCTAGCATTGATGATGTTACCTAGTTGGGTCAGGAAACGTTTGCAAGGAAACCAGCCAGCTCAGAGAGCACCAGGGACCCCACAGTCCTTCCTCTTCCTCCTCCTCCTCCTCCTCCTCCTCCTAGCATTGATGATGTTACCTAGTTGGGTCAGGAAACGTTTGCAAGGAAACCAGCCAGCTCAGAGAGCACCAGGGACCCCACAGTCCTTTACTCCTCCTCCTCCTCCTCCTAGCATTGATGATGTTACCTAGTTGGGTCAGGAAACGTCTGCAAGGAAACCCCCCAGCTCAGAGAGCCCCAGGGACCCCACAGTCCTTCCTCCTCCTCCTCCTCCTCCCTTCTAGCATTGATGATGTTACCTAGTTGGGTCAGGAAACGTCTGCAAGGAAACCCCCCAGCTCAGAGAGCACCAGGGACCCCACAGTCCTTCCTCCTCCTCCTCCTCCTCCTCCTCCTCCTCCTCCTCCTCCTCCTCCTCCTCCCTTCTAGCATTGATGATGTTCTCTAGTTGGGTCATGAAACATCTTCAAGGGAAACACCCAGCTCAGAGAGCACCAGGGACCCCACAGTCCAATCTATCTTTCTTTCTTTCTTTCTTTCTTTCTTTCTTTCTTTCTTTCTTTCTTTCTTTCTTTCTTTCTTTCTTTCTTTCTTTCTTTCTTTCTTTCCTTCCTTCCTTCCCTCTTTCCTTCCTTCATTCCTCCTCCTAGCCCTGATGACGTTCCCTAGTTGGGTCATGAAACGTCTGCAAGGAAACCCCCCAGCTCAGAGAGCACCAGGGACCCCACAGTCCTTCCTCCTCCTCCTCCTCCTCCTCCTCCTCTAGCACTGATATTGTTCCGTAGTTGGGTCATGAAACGTCTGCAAGGAAACCACCCAGCTCAGAGAGCACCAGGGAACCCACAGTCCTTCCTCCTCCTCCTCCTCCTCCTCCTCCTCCTCCTCCTCCTCCTCCTCCTCCCTTCTAGCATTGATGATGTTACCTAGTTGGGTCACGAGACTCTGCAAGGAAAACACCCAGTTCAGAGAGAACCAAGGACCCCACAGTCCTTCCTCCTCCTCCTCCTTCTCTCTTCTAGCATTGATGATGTTACCTAGTTGGGTCATGAAACGTCTGCAAGGAAACCACCCAGCTCAGGGAGCACCAGGGACCCCACAGTCCTTCCTCCTCCTCTTCCTCCTCCTCCTCCTCCTCCTCCCTTCCAACACTGAGGATGTTGCCTAGTTGGGTCAGGAAACGTCCGGCGCTATGGTGCTACACTCCACAAACTAGGGGCCCTGGACAGCCCTCCGGAGAGGCCACCAATGGCAACTACAATAGTTGCGGGCACGTCTCTCCTCCGCGAGTTGGCTTCTGGATCCAGGATCGCGGAGTAAGGGGGTGGACTTGCTCCACCTTCTGCCGACGATGTTCTAGGTCTCTCCTCCGTGGTCCCTTTGCCAGAGCTGAGTAGCCTTCGGGACGAGAGTTCCCTCGGGTTGCGTCTCTTTTCCTCCACACAAAGATTCTGAAGCTCCTTTCTCGGGGAACCTCCTGGGCGGCCATCTTGACATTAGAGGCTCAGGCTCTAGCGGGAGGGTTGGGCTAGATGACCTCCCAGATCCCATCCCCCACAGAGCAGGGGGCTGGACTAGAAGACCTCCCGGGTCCCTTCCAACTCTCCCACGGAGCAGGGGGCTGGACTAGATGACCTCCCGGGTCCCTTCCAACTCTCCCACGGAGCAGCGGGCTGGACTAGATGACCTCCCGGGTCCCTTTCCAACTCTCCCATCAAGCAGGGGGCTGGACTAGAAGACCTCCCGGGTCCCTTCCAACTCTCCCACGGAGCAGGGGGCTGGACTAGATGACCTCCCGGGTCCCTTCCAACTCTCCCACGGAGCAGCGGGCTGGACTAGATGACCTCCCGGGTCCCTTTCCAACTCTCCCATCAAGCAGGGGGCTGGACTAGATGACCTCCCGGGTCCCTTCCAACTCTCCCATGGAGCAGGGGGCTGGACTAGATGACCTCCCGGGTCCCTTCCAACTCTCCCATGGAGCAGGGGGCTGGACTAGATGACCTCCCGGGTCCCTTCCAACTCTCCCATGGAGCAGGGGGCTGGACTAGATGACCTCCCGGGTCCCTTCCAACTCTCCCATGGAGCAGGGGGCTGGACTAGAAGACCTCCCGGGTCCCTTCCAACTCTCCCACGGAGCAGGGGGCTGGACTAGATGACCTCCCGGGTCCCTTCCAACTCTCCCATGGAGCAGGGGGCTGGACTAGAAGACCTCCCGGGTCCCTTCCAACTCTCCCATGGAGCAGGGGGCTGGACTAGATGACCTCCCGGGGTCCCTTCCAACTCTCCCATGGAGCAGGGGGCTGGACTAGATGACCTCCCGGGTCCCTTCCAACTCTCCCATGGAGCAGGGGGCTGGACTAGATGACCCCCGAGGTCCCTTTCCAACTCTCCCATGGAGCAGGGGGCTGGACTAGATGACCCCCGAGGTCCCTTTCCAACTCTCCCATGGAGCAGGGGGCTGGACTAGATGACCTCCCGGGTCCCTTCCAACTCTCCCATGGAGCAGGGGGCTGGACTAGATGACCTCCCGGGTCCCTTTCCAACTCTCCCATCGAGCAGGGGGCTGGACTAGATGACCTCCCGGGTCCCTTCCAACTCTCCCATGGAGCAGGGGGCTGGACTAGATGACCTCCCGGGTCCCTTCCAACTCTCCCATGGAGCAGGGGGTTGGACTAGATGACCTCCCGGGTCCCTTCCAACTCTCCCATCGAGCAGGGGGTTGGACTAGATGACCTCCCGGGTCCCTTCCAACTCTCCCATCGAGCAGGGGGCTGGACTAGATGACCTCCCGGGTCCCTTCCAACTCTCCCATGGAGCAGGGGGCTGGACTAGATGACCTCCCGGGTCCCTTCCAACTCTCCCATGGAGCAGGGGGCTGGACTAGATGACCTCCCGGGTCCCTTCCAACTCTCCCATGGAGCAGGGGGCTGGACTAGATGACCTCCCGGGTCCCTTCCAACTCTCCCATGGAGCAGGGGGCTGGACTAGATGACCTCCCGGGTCCCTTCCAACTCTCCCATGGAGCAGGGGGCTGGACTAGAAGACCTCCCGGGTCCCTTCCAACTCTCCCACGGAGCAGGGGGCTGGACTAGATGACCTCCCGGGTCCCTTCCAACTCTCCCACGGAGCAGGGGGCTGGACTAGAAGACCTCCCGGGTCCCTTCCAACTCTCCCATGGAGCAGGGGGCTGGACTAGATGACGTCCCGAGTCCCTTCCAACTCTCCCATGGAGCAGGGGGCTGGACTAGATGACCTCCCGGGTCCCTTTCCAACTCTCCCATCAAGCAGGGGTCTGGACTAGATGACCTCCCGGGTCCCTTCCAACTCTCCCATGGAGCAGGGGGCTGGACTAGATGACCTCCCGGGTCCCTTTCCAACTCTCCCATCGAGCAGGGGGCTGGACTACATGACCTCCCGGGTCCCTTCCAACTCTCCCATGGAGCAGGGGGCTGGACTAGATGACCTACCGGGTCCCTTCCAACTCTCCCATGGAGCAGGGGGTTGGACTAGATGACCTCCCGGGTCCCTTCCAACTCTCCCATGGAGCAGGGGGTTGGACTAGATGACCTCCCGGGTCCCTTCCAACTCTCCCATCGAGCAGGGGGCTGGACTAGATGACCTCCCGGGTCCCTTCCAACTCTCCCATCGAGCAGGGGCTGGACTAGATGACCTCCGAGACCCAGCTCCTGATTCTTCTCGCCCGGAAACGAGCCGGAAGGGTTATCGAGCTCTTCAGGAAATGACCAACCACCGAGATGGAGAAAGAAAATGAGGAACGACAACTGTGCAACTCCACAATTCAACACATGCTGGCGGATCAAAATCCGGTTGGGTGGAACTCCTGTTGACCTCTTGGGTTGGCCAAGGGATGGGTGCCATGAGGACTAGAGTCTTCTGTCGCAAGGGAGTCTTTTGTTTATATTGTATCTATGACACGTCTGCCCCCTTAAGGACAGGGCAGTTTCCATCTTCAAAATGGCCACCTCAGTGAAATGACTCTCTCTCTTTGTCACTCTCTTTCTCCCTCTTTCTTTCTCTTTCTCTTTCTCTTTCTCTCTCTTTCTCTCTCTCTCTCTCCATCTTTCTCTCTCTCTCTCTCTTTCTCTCTCTCTCTTTGTCTCTCTCTCTTTGTCTCTCTGTCTCTCTCCCTCTTTCTCTGTCTCTCCCTCTTTCTCTCTTTGTCACTCTCTTTCTCCCTCTTTCTCTTTCTTTCTCTTTCTCTGTCTCTTTCTCTATCTCCATCTTTCTCTTCTCTCTTTCTCTCCCTTTTTCTGTCTCTTTCTATCTCTCATTTCCATTTTCTCTCTCTTTCTCTCTGTCTTTCTTTCTCTCCTCCCTTTGTCTCTCTTTCTCTTTCTATCTTTATCTCCATCTTTCTCTCTTTCTCTCTCTCTTTCCCTTTCCATCTCTTTAACTATCTCCATCTTTCTCTCTCTCTTTCTCTCTCTTTCTCTCTCTATCTTTGTGTTTTTTCTTTCTCTCTTTCTGTCTCTCTCTCTCTGTTTTTCTCTTTCTTTCTCTCCATCTTTGTGTCTCTTTTTCTTTCTCTTTCTTTCTCTTTCTCTTTCTCTTTCTCTCTCTTTCTCTCTCTCTCTCTCCATCTTTCTCTCTCTCTCTCTCTTTCTCTCTCTCTCTTTGTCTCTCTCTCTTTGTCTCTCTGTCTCTCTCCCTCTTTCTCTGTCTCTCCCTCTTTCTCTCTTTGTCACTCTCTTTCTCCCTCTTTCTCTTTCTTTCTCTTTCTCTGTCTCTTTCTCTATCTCCATCTTTCTCTCTCTCTTTCTCTCCCTTTTTCTGTCTCTTTCTATCTCTCATTTCCATTTTCTCTCTCTTTCTCTCTGTCTTTCTTTCTCTCCTCCCTTTGTCTCTCTTTCTCTTTCTATCTTTATCTCCATCTTTCTCTCTTTCTCTCTCTCTTTCCCTTTCCATCTCTTTAACTATCTCCATCTTTCTCTCTCTCTTTCTCTCTCTTTCTCTCTCTATCTTTGTGTTTTTTCTTTCTCTCTTTCTGTCTCTCTCTCTCTGTTTTTCTCTTTCTTTCTCTCCATCTTTGTGTCTCTTTTTCTTTCTCTTTCTTTCTCTTTCTCTCTCTCTCTTTCTCTCCCTTTCTATGTCTCTCTTTCCCTCTCTTTCTCTCTCTCCATCTCTCTCTCTCCTTCTCTCTCTCTTTCTCCATCTCTCTTTTTCTCTCTTTCTCTCTCTCTGTCTTTCTCTCTTTCTCTATCTTTCTCTATCTCTCTGTCTTTCCTTCTTTCTTTGTCTCTCTCTCTTTGTCTGTGTTTCTCTTTCTTTGTCTCTTTCTCCATCTTTCTCTCTGTGTCTCTCTTTCCTTCTTTCTTTCTCTCTCTCTCTCTCCATCTTTCTTTCTCCCTCTTTCTCTCTCTGTCTCTCTTTCTCTTTCTCTGTTTCTCTCTCTCTTTCTGTCTTTCTCTGTCTCTTTCTCTCTGCATCTCCATATCTCTCTTTCTCTCTCTCTCTCTCTTTCTCTCTCTCTCTTTCTCTTTCTGTCTTTATCTCCATCTTTCTCTCTCTTTCTCCTCTCTCGAAATAAAATAAAAGTAGAATGAAATGAAATGAAATAAGAACCAAATAAAATAAAATGGAGCGGAGTGGAGTCAAATGAAATCAAAAAATAAAGGAATGAAACGGTAAAATAAAATTTTATTTATTTATTTATTTATTATTGGGACTTATATGCCGCCCTATCTCCCGAAGGACTAATAATAATAATAATGATAATAATAATAATAATAATAATAATAATAATAATAATAATAATAATAATAAATAAAATACAGTGGAAGAAATGAAATTAACCAATAATGGAATGAAATGAAATGAAATAATAAAATAAAATAAAGTAGAATGAAAGGAAAGGAAATATTAACAAAATAAAATAAAATAAAATGGAGTGGAGTGGAGTGAAATGAAATCAAAAAATAAAGGAATGAAAAGGTAAAATAAAATAATAAAATAAAATAAAATACAGTGGAATGAAACGAAATGAACCAATAATGGAATGAAATGAAATGAAATAATAAAATAAAATAAAGTAGAATGAAAGGAAATGAAATAATAACAAAATAAAATAAAATGAAGTGGAGTGGAGTGGAGTGGAGTGGAGTGAAATGAAATCAAAAAATAAAGGAATGAAACGGTAAAATAAAATAAAATAATAATAAAATAAAATAATAAAATGAAATACAGTGGAATGAAATGAAATGAAATAATGAAGTAAAATGAAGCAGAATGAAAGGAAATGAAATAATAACAACATAAAATAAAATAATAAAGTCAAATTTAAAACAAAATAAATAAATAGCTTCCTTGCAAAAGAAACAAAATCAGAGGCACAAGCCTGCCACTTCCTTTACAAAAACAGGAGACTTAATTTATTCCCTCACACAATGAAAATATATCTCAGGGTGGGCAAATGGACGGGATGTGCCAGATAATAGAACTATTTCTTTTCCGGTATCTTTTCTCGGCTGAGGGCCAAGCCATCCATTAACCTCAGGCAGCCATTTCCCCCACCGATAATAAATAAGAATAATAGGAATTTCCTGAGCTGCTGATAAGATTTTCCTGTTTGCAGTGCTTTAAAAATAATGGACTCCTGTCAAGAAAGGGTGGTCGTAAGTCGAGGACACCTCCTATTCCCTGGCAAAAAAAATGGAAAAGCAGAGTTTGTACGAAGTCTCGGTCACGAACGAATTTTTCCCCCGTCATGCCCACAGCCACTTTATGACCGAAAAGTTCAGCCTGGTTGCATCTTCCCTTCATCCTTTGCAAAAAAAAAAAAAAAATGAAAGGAAGAATTTATGAGGTCATTTGCAATTTCCTCAAATAGACCTCTCTGCAAGCTATTTTAAAACCCCTGAGAGCTTTTTTTTAAGTTACGAAGGAGAACGGGCGTTGTATCCTTATCGGGTGCCGATCTTTGGCGACCGCAACAGCTCCCAGCCCTGTCATACGTGGCCATTCATTAGTGATAGTTAGTACGTCATTCATTAGGAACAAATACAGCACGCCATCAGTCATTCTTTACAAATAGACAAGGTTTCCTTTTGACCCCAGGTTCAGGGTGCCAATCATTCCCCATGTGTAGTCCTCGACTTATAACCATTTGTTTAGTGACCGACGAAGCATCCTCTCAAACTATGAGGGCCAGAGGATGGTGATTTGGGAAAACCTGCTCGAAGGATAATACAGACATAGGTCTGAGAAGGAGGGACAGGCCCAAAGTCAGGCAGCCACTTCTGTCCCTAACGCAAGACTGGAACTCACCGTCGCCTGGTGATTGGTCCAAAGTCAGCCAGCCAGTTTTCAGGACAAAGGTGGGACTAGAACTTGCCGTTCTCCTGGTCACTGACCCAAACTCACCAAACTGACTTTGGGGCCTAAGGCGGGACTAGAACTCACCGTCTCCTGGTGATTGGCCCAAAGTCACCCAGTTGGCTTTCATACCTATTGTGAAACTAGAACTCACCATCTCCTGGTGATCAGCCCAATGTCACCCAACTGGTTTTTAGCACTAAATGGGGGACTAGAACTAACTGTCTCGTGGTCATTGGCCCAAAATCACAAAGCTGGCTTTCCTGCCCAAGGCAGGACTAGAACTCTCCGTCTCCTGGTGATTGGGCCAAAGTCACCCAGCTGGCTTTCATAGCTAAGGCGGGACTAGAACTCCCCGTCTCCTGGTGATTGGCCCAAAGTCACCCAGTTGGCTTTCATGCCTAAAAAGGAACTAAAATTCACCATTTCCTGGTGTTTGGTCCACAGTCACCCAGCCATCTTTCATGCCTAAGGTGAAACTAGAACTCCTTGTCTCCTGGTGATTGGCGCAAAGTCCCCGAGCTGGCTTTCCTGGCTGAGCCAGGACTAGAATTCACCATCTCCTCGGGAGTCTCCCACTAGAACTCGCCACCCCGCTGGTGATTGGCCGGAAGTCAACCAACTGGCTTTCATTCCTCAAGCAGAACTAGAATTCACTGTCTCCCCATTCTCACTGCAACCTGCCAGCCTGAGTATGGTCTGGGCGAAAGTCCCTCGTTGACGTCCGTTGGGCTGCGTTCCAACACAATCATTCTCCTGAGCCCTCTCAAGACCCGAGTGTGGGCTGCACAATATTGCGTTTCAACTATAATAAAGCACCTAGAGTGGAGTCTGAGAAAAGCTAGAATGCAGACAGAAGGAGAAGGAGAAGGAGGAGGAGGAGGAGGAGGAGGAGGAGGAGGAGGAGGAGGAGGAGAAGAAGAAGAAGAAGAAGAAGAAGAAGAAGAAGAAGAAGAAGAAGAAGAAGAAGAAGAAGAGGAGGAGGAGGAAGGAAGAAGCAGTAGTAGAAGAACTAGAAAAAGAACAAAAACAAGAAGATGAAGAGGAGGAGGAAGAAGAAGAAGCAGTAGTAGAAGAAGAACTAGAAAAAGAACAAAAACAAGAAGATGGAGGAAGAGAAGGAGAAGGAGAAGAGAAGGAGGAGGAGAAGGAGGAGAAGGAGAAGAAGAAGAAGAAGAAGAAGAAGAAGAAGAAGAAGAAGAAGAAGAAGAAGAAGAAGAAGAAGAAGAAGAAGAAGAAGAAGAGGAGGAGGAGGGAGGGAGGAGGAGA
>CM044371.1:2216685-2249185 GCA_024294585.1 Vipera latastei
AGGAGGAGGAGGAGGAGGAGGAGGAGGAAGCAGTAGTAGAAGAAGAACTAGAAAAAGAAAAAAAACAAGATGAAGAAGAGGAGGAGGAGGAAGAGAAGAAGAAGAAGAGGAGGAGGAGGAGGAGGAGGAAGGGAAGAAGAAGAAGAAGAAGAAGAAGAAGAAGAAGAAGAAGAAGAAGAAGAAGAAGAAGAAGAAGAAGAAGAAGAAGAAGAAGAGGAGGAGGAGGAGGATTAGGAAGAGAAGAAGAAGAAGAAGAGGAGGAGGAGGAGGAGGAAGAGGAGGAAGAAGAAGAAGAGGAGGAGGAAGAAGAGGAAGAGGAGGAAGAAGAGGAGGAAGAAGAGGAAGAAGAAGAAGAAGAGGAGGAGGAGGAGGAGGAGGAGGAAAGGATTATGGGGTCCTGGCTGGTCTCCCAGAGATTTCCACAATAAATAATTGGGGGTTTTTCATTGCAAGCCCCCCACCCCCACCCCCGGGCAGCCGCCAGCCGTTCAATCGAAGGAATAAAGCTCGATGTAACTTTCTTCCCTTTTTTTGCCCCGGGTTGCAAATATTTCTTTTTTTTTTGTTTGCTTGCCGAGGGCCGTGAACTCCGAGAAGAGTCAAGGCCGGCCGGCCCCCAGTGTGTTGTTGCCCATCCAGGGGTGTGTCGCACAACTCTCCCCCCCCCCCTTCCCGGTGAAGGATCCTTGACATCCCTTGATTCATCTCCCTAATGTTCTGCTCCAGGAAAATCTCTCCCCGATAATAATCCTGGGAGTACATTTCCTCCTGGGAGTAAATTTCCGCCTGCAAGGAGATACGGTAACCAAAAAAAAATATTCCGGCTACAAAAGGACAAGTCGGAGGGTGGGGCGGGGAGGGGGGGGGGGTTTGTCGAAATCCGTGACCTTCACACTTAAAAAATAAAAAATTAAAAAATAAATGGCTTTTTCCTCCTCCGTGGAATTGTACAACTTCCTTCCTTCCCGGAGCCGTTGTGGAATTGAAGTAAAGAATGCCAAAAGTCGTCAGCAGGAAAAGCTTTCTCCTTTGCCCAATTGACTCCTCGGAAAAGGTTCGGATTGGCTTAAGCGTGGCACGTTGGATTCCAAGGTGGTTAATCAGATGGGGACGGTGAGTTCGAGTCCCGCCTTCGGCACGAAAGATGGCTAGGTGACTTTGGGCCAATCGCCAGGAGACGGTGAGTTCTAGTCCCGCCTTGGGCATGAAAGATGGCTGGGTGACTTTGGACCAATCGCCAGGAGACGGTGAGTTCTAGTCCCGCCTTCGGCACGAAAGATGGCTAGGTGACTTTGGGCCAATCGCCAGGAGACGGTGAGTTCTAGTCCCGCCTTGGGCATGAAAGATGGCTGGGTGACTTTGGACCAATCGCCAGGAGACGGTGAGTTCTAGTCCCGTCTTGGGCACGAAAGACGGCTGGGTGACTTTGGGCCAATCGCCAGGAGACTGTGAGTTCTAGTCCCGCCTTGGGCACGAAAGACGGCTGGGTGACTTTGGGCCAATCACCAGGAGACGGAGAGTTCTAGTCCCGCCTTGGGCACGAAAGACGGCTGGGTGACTTTGGGCCAATCGCCAGGAGACGGTGAGTTCTAGTCCCGCCTTAGGCACGAAAGCCGGCTGGGTGACTTTGGGCCAATCGCCAGGAGACTGTGAGTTCTAGTTCTGCCTTAGGCATGAAAGACAGCTGGGTGACTTTGGGCCAATCGTCAGGACGGAGAGTTCTAGTCCCGCCTTAGGCACGAAAGACGGCTGGCCTGACTTTGGGCCAATCACCAGGAGATGGTGAGTTCTAGTCCCCGCCTTGGGCACGAAAGACGGCTTGGTGACTTTGGGCCAATCACCAGGAGACTGTGAGTTCTAGTCCCGCCTTGGGCACAAAAGAAGGTTGGGTGACTTTGGGGTCAATCACCAGGAGATGGAGAGTTCTAGTCCCGCCTTGGGCACGAAGACGGCTGGGTGACTTTGGCCCAATCACCAGGAGACGGAGAGTTCTAGTCCCGCCTTGGGCACGAAAGACGGCTGGGTGACTTTGGGCCAATCACCAGGAGACGGTGAGTTCTAGTCCCGCCTTGGGCACGAAAGACGGCTGGGTGACTTTGGGCCAATCACCAAGAGACGGTGAGTTCTAGTCCCGCCTTAGGCACGAAAGCCGGCTGGGTGACTTTGGGCCAATCACCAGGAGACGGTGAGTTCTAGTCCCGCCTTGGGCACGAAAGAAGGGTTGGGTGACTTTGGGCCAATCACCAAGAGACGGTGAGTTCTAGTCCCGCCTTAGGCACGAAAGTCGGCTGGGTGACTTTGGGCCAATCACCAGGAGACTGTGAGTTCTAGTTCTGCCTTAGGCATGAAAGACAGCTGGGTGACTTTGGGCCAATCGCCGGGAGACGGTGAGTTCTAGTCCCGCCTTAGGCATGAAAGACGGCTTGGTGACTTTGGGCCAATCACCAGGAGGCGGTGAGTTCTAGTTCTGCCTTAGGCATGAAAGACAGCTGGGTGACTTTGGGCCAATCGCCGGGAGACGGTGAGTTCTAGTCCCGCCTTAGGCACGAAAGCCGGCTGGGTGACTTTGGGCCAATCGCCAGGAGACGGTGAGTTCTAGTCCCGCCTTAGGCATGAAAGATGGCTTGGTGACTTTGGGCCAATCACCAGGAGGCGGTGAGTTCTAGTCCCACCTTGGGCACGAAAGATGGCTGGGTGACTTTGGGCCAATCACCAGGAGACGGTGAGTTCTAGTTCTGCCTTAGGCACGAAAGACGGTTGGGTGACTTTGGGCCAATCAGGAGACGGCGATTGGCATGGGGGAATTCTGGGAAGGAGCTAGGGAATTCTGGGAGTTGAAGTCCACAAATTTTCAACTCGCCAAGGTTGCAGACCCCTGCCTTGGAAGACCGGCTGACGTCCAGCAAACTGGTGGACCTCATCTCCCAGAATTCCCCAGCTGGCACGTGAGGGGGGAGGGGTAACGGGATTCTGGGAGCCCAGCTGAGGGAATTCTGGGAGTCGAAGTCCACCGGTTGCCAAGTTTGCAGACCCCTGTTCTAAGGCAACGTCCGGAAGGGTTGAGCGAAAGGTTTTTACCAAATTTCCGAAAAAATACAGACACTCCCTTCGAGGAAGGCCGGCTGGGGCATTCTGGGAGTTGAAGTCCAGAGGTCTTAAAGCCCAAAAGTTGGACATTCCTGTTCTAAAATTCTGAGGCAAACTTTGTCCTTTGTGCTTTTTTTTTTTCCCCCTCCCACCCGAAAAAAGACTTTTTGGAAAAAAAGGAGAACTTGTCGTCCTTGTCAAAGCAGGAAGCCTGGCTCGTATTTCATGCGATGCCTTGAAATCTTTTTTTTAATGTTTAGAGATTAAATATATTCTAAGTCAGGCCTTTCTATGGATGTTTCTGGAAAAAAGAAATGGAAAAAGCCATCAAAGGTTCTCCGGCAAACAAGGATTAAAGCGGTCCAACGTCGCCTCCTGCTGGGCAGATTAGGAGTATTTAAAAACCTTGAGAGAAAAAAAAAATCACAGTCCTCGATTTACGGAGGAGAGGTACTTCTTGACGGTTCGTTTAGCGACAGCCAACTCTGTAGTTCTGTAAGGTTCTGCTGCTTGAGCAGGGGGATGGACTAGATGACCTCCAAGTTTCTCTTCTACACGGTTATTCCATGATTCTGTAAGGGTCTCCTACATTCGCAGGGGGGTTGGACTGGATGACCTGCTAGATCCCTTCCAACTCTGTCATCCTATAACTGTAAGGGCCTCCTCCTTGCGCAGGGGGTTGGACTAGATGACCTCCAAGATCCCTTCCAATATGACTCTGTAAGGATCTCCTGCTTGAGCAGTGGGTTGGACTAGATGACCTCCAAGGTCCCTTCTGTCATTCCATGATTCTGGAAGGATCTCCTGCTTGAGCAGTGGGTTGGACTAGATGACCTCCAAGGTCCCTTCCAACTCTGTCATTCAATGATTCTGGAAGGATCTCCTGCTTGAGCAGTGGGTTGGACTAGATGACCTCCAAGGTCCCTTCTGTCATTCCATGATTCTGGAAGGATCTCCTGCTTGAGCAGTGGGTTGGACTAGATGACCTCCAAGGTCCCTTCCAACTCTGTCATTCAATGATTCTGGAAGGATCTCCTGCTTGAGCAGTGGGTTGGACTAGATGACCTCCAAGGTGCCTTCCACCTCTGTCCTTCCATGATTCTGTAAAGCTCTCGTTGCTCGAGCAGGGGGTTGGACTAGATGACCTCCAAGATCCCTTCCATTATGACTCTGTAAGGCTCTCCTGCTTGAGCAAGGGGTTGGACTGGATGACCTCCAAGGTCCCTTCCAACTCTGTCATTCCATAATTCTGGAAGGATCTTCTGCTTGAGCAGTGGGTTGGACTAGATGACCTCCAAGGTCCCTTCCAACTCTGTCATTCCATGATTCTGGAAGGATCTCCTGCTTGAGCAGTGGGTTGGACTAGATGACCTCCAAGGTCCCTTCCACCTCTGTCCTTCCATGATTCTGTAAAGGTCTCATTGCTCGAGCAGGGGGGTTGGACTAGATGACCTCTAAGGTCGCATGGTCCCTAAAAATGGGTGAATCTGATGTGGTTGGTCTCCCATCTTGCCCTCTCCAGCCTTCCGTTCAGCTACTGCTGCTGCTGCTGCCTACATCCCCAAAAAGAGGCAGTCCTCAACTTACGGCAATTGATCTCAGGAGGTATGTTGCTAAACGAGACGGGACGTGTCCCGTTGTTCGACTTTTCTTGCCACTTTGGTGAAGTGAATCTCTTCGGTTTGTTAATGAATCGGGCTTGCTGCTTGTCAGAAGGTCACAAAAGAGGATCGCGTGACCCTCTTCCTCCCCCCCCCCGGGACACTGCAAACCGTCGTAAATACGAGTCGGTTGCCGGAGCGTCTGAATTTTAATCCCACGACCCTGGGACACTGCAACCGTCGTAAATACGAATCGGTTGCCAAGCGTCTGAATTTTAATCGTGTGACCCGGGGACGCTGCGACCGTCGTAAATACGAGTCAGTTGCCAGGCATCTGGATTGTAATCCCATGACCCTGGGATGCTGCGCCCGTCGTAAATACGAGTCAGTTGCCAGGCCGCGGGGTACGCTGCAATGGTCGTTAAGTGTGAAAAACGGTCCCTTTATGTCAGCGCCGTGGGAACTTTGAACGGTCACTAAATGAGCTGTTGTTAAGTCGAGGACTAGCCGGCCTGGGATTTTGCGGGGGGGGGGGCGATGCTCATAAAAAACTGATGAATTGGGGGGTTTTTTTGTCCCCCGTCCAGATCAGGGTTTGTCCACCCTGACAACCTGAAGGCAGGTGGACTTCATCTCCCAGAATTCCTCTCGCTTGTCGGATGGCTCCCTATTTGGGTCAAAATAATGTCAGAGGGCAAACGAGTTTTTATTTTTTTAAAATCTTACAAAATGGCGGCTTCCCCAATCCATCACTTTTAGGATGGATCCTCCTGGGGGGAAAAAAAAATCTGATTTTTTTTTCCCCTGACTCCCATCTTTTCTCTTTCAGCCGTCCTAATTTAGCTGTGTGGAGGAGTCCAAGACTCTCAGCGGTTAAATTTAGAAGCGGGATTAAATTACAGCTGGTCCTCGGTTTACAACGGTCCATTTACTGACCGTTCCCAAGTTACAACGGCATTGGGGAAAAAAGGGACTTGGGATCCCTTTTTCACGCTGGTGATCGTTTCTGCCTCACTTGAGGTCGCGCGTTTCAAATGCGGACGCTTGGCGACTGACTCGTAGTTACGACGCTCGCAGGGTCTTGGGGGTCCCCTGATCCCCCTTTTGCGACCGTCTGACCATGGGGAAGCCAGGTTCACATCGCAACCCGGTAAACTGAGTTAAACCGCTGCCGTGATTCACTTATCAACGGTGGCAAGGGATCTGGCCAAAGATGGTGGTGGGGGACAAACACCCATAACTGTCTCACTTAGCGACCTGGGGAGGGCACGATTCGCTTAACAACTGGCTTAGTAACTTAAGGACTGCGAGGATTCACTGAAAGTCGTAAAATGGGGCGAAACTGACTCAATTGCCTCCCTTCGGCAAGAGAAATTTGGGGCTTGACTGGTGGTCGTAAAGTCGAGGACTAGCCGGATGCCATTTGGCTGCTCCAAAACACGGCACGAAACAAAAGACCACATTGTCCGGGGGAAAAAATGGGGCAAACCCTGGATTCATTTAACGATGGGAGTGTTCACTTAATGACCACCACACAAAAAAAATTGGATAAAATTTGGTCTGGTTTTGGGATGATCCCCTTTACACGTGATGACGGTCGTAACTTGAGGACTATTGGTATGATGGGATTTTTCTGTCATTCCTGGCCCAAGTTACGACTGGATTTCCCAGATTATAGTTGTAACTCAAGGACTGAGTATGAGAGGATTTCTTTTTCCTGTCATTCCTGGCCCACATGAGTTATAATTGCCACACTTAATGACCGTCGTAATTCAAGGATCATGGGTATGATGAGAGGATTTTTTTTTTTCCTGTCGTGCCTGGTCCTCACGAGTGACGACTAATTGCCACACTCGATGGCGGTCGTAACTTGAGGAGCATTGGTGTGACAATGGGATTTATCCAGTCATGCCTGGTGCTCACGAATGACAACTGTAATTGCCACATTCGATAACTGTCATAACTTGAGGACTGTGTAACGACGGGATTTATCCTGTCATACCTGGTCCTCATGAGTGACGACTGTAATTGCTACACTTGATGACCGTCGTAACTTGAGGACTATCACTATAATGATCGGGTTTTTGTCATTACTGGCCCACTCGAGTTACGACTGTAATTGCCACCCTTGATAACAGTCATAACTTAAGGACTATCGTTGTGACGATGGGATTTTTGTCATTACTGGCCCACTCGAGTTACAACTGTAACTGCCACCCTCCATAACGGTCATAGGTTGAGGACTATCTGTACGACGATACAATTTCTTTCCTCCATTGTGCCTGGCCCACACTTTTGTGAGTCACAATCCCTTCCAAGCCAAATGTACGAGAAAGGCAGATTTTAGCCAGCGCACAAAAGCAAGGACACACAATTAAAGTGTAACACAATTATCCCTTTGTTCGTCAAAAGATTCTGCCAGGTCAAACATCACCTGTAACCAAAAATATTTTTTTTTTTTAAAAAAAGTGGAATATAGGCATAGGGGTCAAGTTAGGGCCGAAATACGACGGTTGTGATTTTGTACAATGTTTTTTGTGGGTTGCGAGATTTTTTGTTGTCATTGTTGTTGGCGGGACCCACATCGAAGCGGGCAATGTCGTAACTGCCATTTTGGCTATTCTTTTTTTTTTTAACCTTGTTAAAAAAAAAAAAACCCGGCAGAATTTCCAAACACACACACTTTATGCAGAAAATGTGTATATAAAAATGTTCACGGCAAAGTGCGGCTTTTCGGCCAAATAATTTAAACATCTACGGTTTAATAAGGTGTAAATAAATACAATTATGAAACAGCTTGGATCGACGGTCAAAGGCGCCTAGGTTAAAACAGTTAAAATGCTCCATCATTTCACAGTCACAAAATTGTGGTGTTTTTTTTCGTGTGCAAGGGCACCAGAATGTCAAAAAAAAAAACCGCATTTTTTTTAAGGGAGAGTGATGGGACTTTAAGCGACAAAGTGACACCACTTCCAATGAAAGACGCACAATCTTTGATAGAAATGGATTTCAAAAAAGCAAATTATTCGGGTCAGCAATGGATTTGCTGTCTAAATTCATGTCTGCCTGGGCAGGTGAAGGAAAACGGGGAAAAACTTCCCGACCTTTGGGAGAAAAAAAAACACAAATTTGTCTTTTTAAATTCACATGGTCTGCGAAAAGACAAAATCTGGAGTTGCCTCGGTGACGAAACGCCGGCGTGAACCGGCAAACCTCGATTCATGGTCTCGAGGAAACCAAAAATAAAATGAAATATGAAATGAGGGGCTCCTGGGGGTGAAGAAAACAAACCTCGATTCGGGGTTGTGCGGAAACCAAAATAAAACAAAATATAAAATGAGGGGATCCTTGGGGTGAACCGGCAGACCTCAATTCGTGGTCTTGAGGTAACCAAAATAAAATGAAATATAAAATGAGGGGTTCGTTGGGCTGAATGAATAAACCTCAATTCGTGGTTGTGTGGAAACCAAAATAAAAGGAAATATAAAATGAGGGGATGCTTGGAGGTGAGTGAACAAACCTCAATTCATGGTCTTGAGGTAACCAAAATAAAAGGAAATATAAAATGAGGGGATCCTTGGGGTGAACCGGCAAACCTCAATTCGTGGTCTTGAGGTAACCAAAATAAAATGAAATATAAAATGAGGGGATGCTTGGGGTGAGCAAAGAAACCTCAATTCATGGTCTTGAGGAAACAAACAAAAATATATAAAATGAGGGGTTCGTTGGGCTGAACGAACAAACCTCAATTTGTGGTTGTGTGGAAACCAAAATAAAATGAAATATAAAATGAGGGGATGCTTGGGGTGAACCGGCAAACCTCAATTCATGGTCTTGAGGTAACCAAAATAAAATGAAATATAAAATGAGGGGTTCGTTGGGCTGAACGAACAAACCTCGATTTGTGGTTGTGTGGAAACCAAAATAAAAGGAAATATAAAATGAGGGGATGCTTGGGGTGAGCAAAGAAACCTCAATTCATGGTCTTGAGGAAACAAACAAAAATATATAAAATGAGGGGTTTGTTGGGCTGAACGAACAAACCTCAATTCGTGGTTGTGTGGAAACCAAAATAAAAGGAAATATAAAATGAGGGGATGCTTGGGGTGAGCAAAGAAACCTCAATTCGTGGTCTTGTGGAAACAAACAAAAATATATAAAATGAGGGGTTTGTTGGGGTGAAGAAACAAACCTCAATTCGTGGTTGTGCGGAAACCAAAATAAAAGGAAATATAAAATGAGGGGATGCTTGGGGTGAGCAAAGAAACCTCAATTCATGGTTGCGCAGAAACCGAAATAAAATGAAATATAAAATGAGGGGTTCCTTGGGGTGAGCAAACAAACCACAATTTGTGATCTTCAGGTAACCAAAATAAAATGAAATGTTCCTTGGGGTGAGCAAACAAACCTCGATTCGTGGTCTTGAGGTCACCAAAAGAAAAATGAAATATAAGATCTCAATTCACGGTCTTGAGGCAGCCAAAATAAAGTGGAATATAAAGCGAGGGGGTTTCATTGGGGCGAACCAGCAAACCACAATTCGTGGTCTGGAGGTTTACCAAAACAAAAGGAAATATAAAAGGAAAGGGTTCCTTAGGGTGAGCGAACAAACGCTCGATATATATATATATATTTATATATATAAAAATAAAATGAGGGATCCCTGGTGCTCTCTGGCGTGGCTTGTTTTCATTCAGACGTGTCCTTAAAAATATAAAATATCAAATAACGTGACTTTTTTTTTTCCTTTTCCCCCGCCAACTTAAATCGCAAGGAATTCCGGCTGCAGGGAAGGTGAGGCCGGACGGAAGAGGTGTAATGTGAGAGAATTATATTCGCTATTTTCTCCGTTTTTCTTTCACCGCAGGCTGGGGAACGATCCGTACGGTCCAGGAGAGGAAGGAGGAGAGCTACCAATGGGTTTCCTAAGACTTCGACTGAGGCTTCCAGACGTAATCCCGGATCATGGTGTAAACCACACCTGGAAGACGAGGAGGAGGAGGAGAATTCACGTTAATGACACGGAATAATAAATCATAATTAGAAAATGAGGAACAAAATAAGAAAGAAGAAGAGAGAAGAAAAGGAGGAGGAGGAGGAGGAGGAGGAGGAGGAGGAGGAGGAGGAGGAGGAAGAAAGAGAAGGAGGAGGGGAAGAAGAGGAGGAAGAAGACAAAGAGGAAGAGGAGGAAAAAGAAGAGGAAGAAGAAGAGGAGTAAGAAGAGGAAAAGAAGAAGAGGAGTAAGAATAAGAGGAAGAGGAAGAAGAATAAGAGGAAGAGGAAGAAGAGGAGGAAGAACAAGAGGAAGAAGAGAAGAAGAAGAAGAGGAAGAAGACAAAGAGGAAGAGGAGGAAAAAGGAGAAGAAGAGGAAGAAGACGAGGAGGAAGAATAAGAGGAAGAATAAGAGGAAGGGGAAGGAAGAAGAGGAAGAGGAAGAAGAGGAAGAGGAGGAAGAAGAGGAAGAGGAGGAGGAAGAAGACAAAGAGGAAGAGGAGGAAAAAGGAGAAGAAGAGGAAGAAGACGAGGAGGAAGAATAAGAGGAAGAATAAGAGGAAGGGGAAGGAAGAAGAGGAAGAGGAAGAAGAGGAAGAGGAGGAAGAAGAGGAAGAGGAGGAGGAAGAAGACAAAGAGGAAGAGGAGGAAAAAGGAGAAGAGGAGAACAAGAGGAAGAAGAGAAGAGGAGGAAGAGGAGGAAGAAGAGGAAGAGGAGGAAGAAGAAGACAAAGAGGAAGAGGAGGAAAAAGGAAAGAGGAAGAAGAGGAGGAGGAAGAGGAAAAGAGGAGTAAGAATAAGAGGAAGAAGAGGAGGAGGAGGAGGAAGAGGAAGAAGAAGAGGAAGGAGAAGGAAGAAGAGGAGGAAGAACAAGAGGAAGAAGAAAAGGAAGAGGAAAAGAGGAGAGAAAAAGAAGAGGAAGAAGAAGAAGAGGAGGAGGAGGAAGGAAGGGGAGGAGGAGGAAGGACTGTGGGGTCCCTGGTGCTCTCATGACCCAATTAGGGAACATCATCAGTGCTAGAAGGGAGGAGGAAGGAAGGAAGGAAGGAAGGAAGGAAGGAAGGAAGGAAGGAAGGAAGGAAGGAAGGAAAGAAGGAAGGAAGGAAGGAAGGAAGGAAGGAAGGAAGGAAGGAAGGAAGGAAGGAAGGAAGGAAGGAAGGAAGGAAGGAAGGAAGGAAGGAAAGACTCTGAGCTGGGGGGTTTCCTTGCAGATGTCTTGTGACCCAACTAGGAAACGTCATCAGGGCTAAAAGGGAGGAGGAGGAGACCACCTGTGGGGTCCTAGATCCCCTTGTTCTGTGCCGTTCCGACTTCGAAGCCGTCACGAAGCGAACCACTGTCCAGTCGAGGAGCCGCCGCCCTTTTCGTTCCCCGGCCCTCCCGGACCCCCCTCTCCCCAAATACACACACACACAGCCCGGGACTTACCGCAGACGATGCTGCCCACCACGAAGCCCTGGGCGGCCATGCGGGTGTGGATGAGGTGGATGGACATCTTGGTCTCGCCCCGGTGCTTCAGCCGGTAGATGCCATAGGCCGCCAGGCTGAAGCAGCCAGCCAGGCCTGGCGGAGGGAGGGAGGGAGAGGGAGAGGCCGTCAGTGCCCTCGCCGGAAGTGGGGAGGGGAGAGGGAGAGAGGGAGGGGAGGAAATATGTGCAGAGGGGAAAAAAGGAAGAAAGAGGGGAGGCAGAGAGGAAGGGATAAAGAAGGAAGGAAGGAAAGAAGGGGGGTAGGGGAGGGCGGGGAATAATGAAAGAAGGGAGGGAGGAAGGGATAAGGCAGGAAGGAAGGAAGGAAGTAGGGGAGGAAGGGAGAGAGGGAGGGATAAATAAGGGAGGGAGGGAGGGAGGGAGGAAATGTGTGGACAGGGAAAAATGAAGAAAGAGGGGAGGGAGGGAATGAGGGAGGGATAAATCAGAAAGGGAGGGAGGGAGGGAGGAAGGGGGAAGGAAAGGAGAGAGGGAGGGAGGGATAAATAAGGGAGGGAGGGAGGAAATGTGTGGAGAGGGAAAAATGGAAGAAAGAGGGGAGGGAGGGAATGAGGGAGGGATAAATCAGAAAGGGAGGGAGGGAGGAAGGGAGGGGGAAGGAAGGGAGGAGGGGAGGAAGGAAGGAAGAGGGGAGGAAGGGATAAATAAGGGAGGGAGGGAGGAAATGTGTGGAGAGGGAAAAATGTAGAAAGAGGGGAGTGAGGGAATGAGGGAGGGATAAATCAGAAAGGGAGGGAGGGAGGAAGGGAGGGGGAAGGAAGGGAGGAGGGGAGGAAGGAAGGAAGAGGGGAGGAAGGGATAAATAAGGGAGGGAGGGAGGAAATGTGTGGAGAGGGAAAAATGTAGAAAGAGGGGAGTGAGGGAATGAGGGAGGGATAAATCAGAAAGGGAGGGAGGGAGGGAGGAGGGGGGAAGGAAGGGAGGAGGGGAGGAAGGAAGGAAGGAAGAGGGGAGGAAGGGATAAATAAGGGAGGGAGGGAGGGAGGGAGGAAATGTGTGGAGAGGGAAAAATGAAGAAAGAGGGGAGTGAGCGAAGGATAAATCAGAAAGGGAGGGAGGGAGGAAGGAAGGGGGAAGGAAGGGAGGAGGGGAGGAAGGAAGGAAGAGGGGAGGAAGGGAGAGAGGGAGGGAGGGATAAATAAGGGAGAGAGGGAGGGAGGAAATGTGTGGAGAGGGAAAAATGTAGAAAGAGGGGAGTGAGGGAATGAGGGAGGGATAAATCAGAAAGGGAGGGAGGGAGGGAGGAGGGGGGAAGGAAGGGAGGAGGGGAGGAAGGAAGGAAGGAAGGAAGAGGGGAGGAAGGGATAAATAAGGGAGGGAGGGAGGGAGGGAGGAAATGTGTGGAGAGGGAAAAATGAAGAAAGAGGGGAGTGAGCGAAGGATAAATCAGAAAGGGAGGGAGGGAGGAAGGAAGGGGGAAGGAAGGGAGGAGGGGAGGAAGGAAGGAAGAGGGGAGGAAGGGAGAGAGGGAGGGAGGGATAAATAAGGGAGAGAGGGAGGGAGGAAATGTGTGGAGAGGGAAAAATGAAGAAAGAGGCGAGGGAGGGAATGAGGGATAAATCAGAAAGGGAGGGAGGAAGGAAGGGGGAAGGAAGGGAGGAGGGGAGGAAGGAAGGAAGGAAGGAAGGAAGGAAGAGGGGAGGAGGGGGAGGTGTGTGGACCGCATCGTCCCCCCCGCAGCTCAACCCCGCCAATGACTTCTGAAATGCAGGCGGTCCTCAACTTACGACCGTGCGTGCGACTCGCTTAGTGACCTCCGCAAAAAGGTCGTTTCAAAAAAAAAAAAAAAAAACCCACTCAACAACCGCAGAAAACAAAACAAAACAAAAAAAACACTATCCAGTCCCCGATTGCGGCCGTTAAGTGGAGGACTACCTGGATAGAGCAGTCTCTCAAGAACGGCCCTGGGGAGTTGTGGGGAATTATGGGTGTCGGAGTCCAAGGGGGTCAAGGTTCGAGGCACCCTGGAGTGTTCCCACCCACTGTGTGAATTCACAACGCCTGGAGCAACGGGGCGTCTTCCGGGAGTTCACTTCAGATGCCCTTGCGAAAGCGGGCGAGCTCAGAGGAACCGGCCGGCGGAAGACAGACTTACCGATCGGGACAAAGGGCATTTCTTTCGATTTCCGAAGCAGCTTTGAAGTCGACGTTTCGTCGTAAAGCGGGAGCACTTTTTCTGAAGGGGAGGCCATGGTCGCTGTGAGGAAACAAACCCACAAAAGGTTACATAAGGAGGAAAAAGAAAAAAACCCTTTTCAAAAATATAGGTGGTCCTCGTGTTACGAGTGACCGCCCAAAGTCCTAATGGCTGTGGAAAAGTGAGCTGCCCACCGGTCCTCATGGACATGAGGGCAGTCCTCCACTTACGACAATTCGCTTAGTGACTGTCCAGTCAGAACAGCCTCTCCCAGTCCTCCTACTTACGAGCGTCGCAGCGTCCTCGCAGACCCAGTTCTTTTGCAACCACAAAGGCGCCTGACATTTCTGTCAAGTGAGACATCGGCGAAGGGCCTTTTTGCCCCATTTGACCACCTTTCTTGCCACGGTTCTTAAGTGAATCACTGCCATCATTCAGTTACGAGCACATATGAGGGCCGTCCTCCACTTACGACCATCCATTTAGTGACCGTTCCTGAAAAAAGTGAGCTGCCCACTGTCCTCGCACTTACGAGCGTCGTAGCATCCTCGCAGACCCAGTTGTTTTGCGACCACAAGGGCGCCTGACATTTCTGTTGAGTGAGACATCGGCGAAGGGCCTTTTTGCCCCATTTGACCACCTTTCTTGCCACAGCTCTTAAGTGAATCACTGCCGTCATTATGTTACAGGCACATATGAGGGCCGTCCTCCAGTTATGACCGTCCGTTTAGTGATTGGTCGTGAAAACAGTGAGCTGCCCACAGTCCTCCCACTTACGAGGGTTGCAGCGTCCTCACGGACACATATGAGGGCAGTCCTCCTACTTACAACTGTCCATTCAGTGACAGTTTGCAGAAAAACTCAGCTGCCCACCGTCCTCCCACTTATGAGGGTCGCAGCGTCCTCACGGACACATGAGGGCAGTCCTCGACTTACAATGATTTGCTTAATGACCGTCCGAAGTCACAATGGCCATGAAAAAGTGAGCTGCCCACAGTCCTCCCACTTATGAGGGTCGCAGCATCGCCACGGGCACATATGAGGGCAGTCCTCGACTTATGACCGTCAATCCAGTGACCATCCCAAGTCCCCTCGGCAGTGAAAAAAAACTAGGCTACCCGCCAGCCCTCCCACTTACGAGCATCACCGCATCCTCAGACTCAGCACTCGTTTTACAACCACAACGGCGCCTGAAATTTCTGTCATTAAGTGAGATAAGCGTTTTGCCCCCCTTTTTCGCCACGGTTCTTAAGTGAATCACTGCCGTCGTTAAGTTAGACACACGGTTGTTAAGGGAATCAGGCTTCCCGCTGGTCTGAAGCTCACCCCCCCCCCCAAAAAAAAAAGAAAAAAGAAAAACAAGATTGCATGATCTTGGCCCACAGCGACCGTCGTAAATACGAGTCAGCGGCCAAGCGTCTGAATTGTGGTCACAAGCCCGAGGACCGCCTGTGAAACTGGCAAAATGCAATCAGTCGATGCAGGAAACTTTCCGAAAAAGGAAGAACAACAACAATCACCTTGCTTATGCTCCAGTTTCTGACTTCATTTGTACTTTTATATGTTTGCCTTGTTCACCGCCCTGAGTCCTTCGGGAGAAGGGCGGTATACAAATAAAATTATATTATTATTATTATTATTATTATTATTATTATTATTATTATTATTAATTTCCTGCCACTATTTCCTTCCCTAATTTCATCAGAGTCTATCTCAGCCGGATGTGAGCGACAAGCCGTTGCGTCATTGTGCAAAATTGTTTCAGTAAATCCCTCCCTTGCCTGGCTTGTGACTCAGGTAATTTCGGGCTCTTTGCAAAGTGATTGTGCAAACTTCTTTTTTTTAAAAAAAAAAAAATTCACCTTGGCATCGTCCTTGACTTAATTCCTATTTTTTAAAAAAACAAAAGCAAAACCCCAAATTCAACCCCGATTTTCAATTGAAGCATTGAAATGAAATGAAATTCAAATTTAAAAAAAAGGGGGGGGGGGTTTAATCAAATTAAGCAAGAAATGAGATAAGGAGGGAAATTAACCAGTGGAACAGCTTGCCACAAGACGTGGGTTTGACAACACTGGAGGTTTTTAAGAAGAGATGGGGAGAGGCATTAGTCTGGAATGGTAGAGGGTCTCCTGTTCGAGCAGGGGGTTGGACTAGATGACCTCCAGGGTCCCTTCCAACCCTGTTATTCTATGAATCTGTAAGGGTCTCTTCCTCGAGCACGGGGCTGGACTAGATGACCTCCAAGGTTCTTTCCAACTCTGTTATTCTATAATTCGGGAAGGGTCTTTTTCCTCGAGCAGTGGGTTGGACTAGATGGCCTCCAAAGGTCCCTTCCAACCGTGTTATTCTGTGATTCTGTAAGGGTCTCTTCTTCAAGCGGGGGGTTGGACTAGATGACCTCCAAGATGCCTTCCAAATCTGTTATTCTCTGATTCTGTAAGGACTGCCCGAAAAGGGGATTGGACTAGATGACCTCCAAGGTCCCTTCCAACCTTGTTATTCTATGATTCTGTACGGATCTCTAGCTTAAGCAGGGGGCTGGACTAGATGACCTCCAAGGTCCCTTCCAACCTTGTTATTCTATGATTCTGTACGGATCTCTAGCTTAAGCAGGGGGCTGGACTAGATGACCTCCAAGGTCCCTTCCAACCTTGTTATTCTATGATTCTGTATGGATCTCTAGCTTAAGCAGGGGGCTGGACTAGATGACCTCCAAGGTCCCTTCCAACCTTGTTATTCTATGATTCTGTACGGATCTCTAGCTTAAGCAGGGGGCTGGACTAGATGACCTTCAAGGTCCCTTCCAACCTTGTTATTCTATGATTCTGTACGGATCTCTAGCTTAAGCAGGGGGCTGGACTAGATGACCTCCAAGGTCCCTTCCAACCTTGTTATTCTATGATTCTGTAGGGATCTCTAGTTTAAGCAGGGGGCTGGACTAGATGACCTCCAAGGTCCCTTCCAACCTTGTTATTCTGAAGCATTCAGATGCCTTCTCTCTCTCTCTCTCTCTCTCTCTCTCTCTCTCTCTCTCTCTCTCTCTCTCTCTCTCTCTCTCTCTCTCTCTCTCTCTCTCTCGTGTGTGAGTGTGTGTGAGTGAGTGAGAGAGAGATTGATTGATTTCAGGAAGTCCTCGACTTATGACCACAACTGACCCTCATATTTCTGTTGCTAAGCGAGGCAGTTGTGAGGCGGGTTTTGCCCCACCGGACAACCTTTTTTCTGCCACCCTTATAAGACGAATCTATGCCAGGGGCCTTCCAACCTGGCCCTTTTCTGACTGGTGGACTTCAACTCCCAGAATTCCTCAGCCAGGCGTGCTGGCTGAGGAATTCTGGGAGTTGAAGTCCACAAGTCCAGGGGTCTTCCAACTTGGCCCTTTTCTGACTGGTGGACTTCAACTCCCAGAATTCCTCAGCCAGTCTGCGTGTGTATATGCACACGCGCATACAATCTATTAAATTTAAATTAGATATACAGTACTGGTTTCCGTTCACAATGAGTGGACTTGATGAAATATTAAATTTGAGACAGATGATAGTTGCTGGATTTATTAAATGGATAGGCCACCCCTCTACGTGATGAAGCAGGGCAGCTTAAAAAAATACACAAAAATAAATAAATATCAAAAGAGCTAAAATTAGTAAAGGTAAAGGTAAAGGTTCCCCCGCACATGCGTGCTAGTCGTTTCCGACTCTAGGGGCCGGTGCTCATCTCCGTTTCAAAGCCGAAGAGCCAGCGCTTGTCCGAGGACGTCTCCATGGTCATGTGGCCGGCATGACTAGACGCCAAAGGCGCACGGAACGCCGTTACCTTCCCACCGGAGTGGTCCCTATTTTTCTACTTGCATTTTGACGTGCTTTCGAACTGCTAGGTTGGCAGAAGCTGGGACGAGTAACAGGCGCTCACTCTGTTACGCGGCACTCAGGATTCGACCCGCCAAACTGCCGACCTTCTGATCGACAAGCTCAGCATCCTAACCCACTGAGCCACCGCGTCCCTAAAATTACAATTGCACAATTTCTGTAGGAAGTTTACAGCGCCCATCCCACTTCAGTGACCTTGGGTAGTTTTACAACATGTAACACACAAACACATGTCTGTCCCCTGTGTGTGCGCGCACGCGTGTGTGTGCATGTATATGGGTAGGGTTGTTTGACTGAATTGAACATCATATAATATAGCTTATTTTACATCTATAAACAAATATATCATAAAATATATGTATGTGTGTATCTATGTATGTATCTATGTATATAGATACAAACACATATACGTGTGTGTGTGTATATATATATATATATATATATATATATATATATATATATATATACACATACATGTATATACATACATGTATGTATATGTACATATATATGTATATATGTCAAACGCTTGTTAACTATTTTTAGATTACCTTGCTAGGCCCCAAACATGGGACAAATCTTTATTTCCTGTGTCAGCCTAACCTGAAGGCCATCGACAGGCAGTAGTCACACCGGTGAAAGCTCATATTTGTGTAAATTTAAATTGTATATATATATATATACAATTAAATATATATACATTGTATATATATATATATACACATACATATACACATACATATACATATATACATATATATATATATATATATATATATATATATATATATATATATACATATACATACATACATATACATATACATATATACATATACACATATACATACATATATATACATACATATATATACATATACATATATATATATATATATATATATATATATATATATATATATATATATATATATACACACACACATATACATACACACACACACACACACACATACACACACACATATATATATATAAAAATCCCATTTATATCCCGCCCTTCTCCGAAGACTCAGGGCGGCTTACAATTTAAAGCACAAATCAATGTGCTTAGCAACAATACATATATGTATATGTATATATTTGTATTTATACACATGTATATATTTGTATGTATAGATGTGTATATATATTTGCATGCATACATGTGTACATTAATACGTTATATAATATGATTTTAAGCACACAATTATTACACAACCCTATTCAGATTGTAATTTCTGAATTACAGAAATTACAGCCATTCGTCTGAAAAGGTATAGGGCATCCTGCCTGAGCAGGGGGTTGGACTAGATGACCTCCACGGGCCCCTTCCACCTTGGATTATTAACAATATTATAGGAAAATGCAATTAACAGAAGTTACACAATCAGGATCCCACCATTTTGGGGGAGGGGAGGTGTTTAAGTTGACCTCCCCCTGCCCCTCCCACCCAAATCCAGACACGTTTTTTCCCTCCAGACCCGTGTCGGACTAAAACCTGACGCGCAAGACCTGGGAGGCGTTCCCACGACCTTCTTGACCCGCATTCTGCACCAAAGTCGCTCCAAAAGAAAAAAGCGGGCCGGATCTCTCAGCAAAGCTTGGCTTGTCCTCGGCAGCCGTGGCCGGGGATGATGGGAACCGCGCTCCTCCGATTCAAACACCCCGCAACCGAAAGGGCTGGGGATGATGGGAGTGGTAGTCCCAGTTCCAACCGGCCCCGACGGGAGGGGGTGGTGGAAAATGGCCGGAGAACTCGTGAGCGGCCTTGCCGGGCTCGCCTAGGGCCCTCCCGGACACTCACCTCGGGGTCTCTCCGCGTTTCCTTCTGGTTCGCCGGCCGGCTTACTAATCGAGGCGGGCTCAGCAGGCCTGGTGTCTTTCAAGCGCCGGTCCCCGCCCCGAAGCGGTGACGCACTTCCGCTTCCTAACCCCGCCTCTTCCTCTCTGGGCCTCGCCCTTCTTTCTTCTGAGGGCCTTGAAGGTGGCTGCCTTCCCAGAAAGCCTTTCGGCCGTCAGTTTTTTTCTTCTTTTTTTTTTTTTAACCTCGCGTCCTAGCCCGGCTCGGTGACGTCATAGCGGCCGCCGGCCAATCGGACGGCGACGTCTGCTGCCATGGGGACCGGGTTGCCAAGGTGACCGGAACCTGGAATGTGAGGCGAATGAGGCCCTTTTTTCCCGCTTTTTTTTTTTTAATCCAAAGCGGGTTCGCACGACACGCCAGAAAAGGCAAAAAAAGCGTGTCGAGCTGGAGATTTATCCGGGTTCTCCCGCCCTTCTCTGACCCGTGCAAAAAAGGGAAACGGGGGGAAAAAAAACACGGAGGGACAGCGGGATTCACCCTGATTCGTGTCTGTAGAGGCTACCTGGGTTTTGCGAACGCAGCCTTGGGTGCTTAATGCGTGTAAGGGAGACCCAGAAATGGGTTCAGGCTCCTTGCTGGGTTCAGAGAGTTGTGTGATTACCAAAAGGCAGGGGGTTCAGGAAATTTGACTGGAGGAAATGCTTGAGGCAGGGGGTTGGACTAGATGACCTCCGAGATCCCTTTCAGTTCTATTCTGTTTTCTATTCTATTTTGTTTTCTGTTCTGTTCTCTTGGGTTCTATTCTAATTATATCCTCTTCTAATTTTCCATTCTATTTTATTTTCCGTTATTCTATTCTATTCTATTCTATTCTATTCTATTCTATTCTATTCTATTCTATTCTATTCTCCATTCTATTTTATTTTCCGTTATTTTCTTCTCTTCTATTATACTCTATTCTAATTCTATCCTATTCTAATTTTCCATTCTACTTTATTTTCCATTATTCTATTCTATTCTATTCTATTCTATTCTATTCTATTCTATTCTATTCTATTCCCATTATTCTATTCTATATTTCTATTCTATTCTATTCCCATTATTCTATTCTATTCTATATTTCTATTCTATTCTATTTCTATTCTATTCTATTTCTATTTCTATTCTATTCCCATTCTATTCTATATTTCTATTCTATTCCCATTATTCTATTCTATATTTCTATTCTATTCTATTTCTATTTCTATTCTATTCCCATTATTCTATTCTATATTTCTATTCTATTCTATTCTATTTCTTTTCCCATTATTCTATTCTATTCTATTCTATTCTATTCTATTCTATTCTATTCTATTCTATTCTATTCTATTCTATTCTATTCTATTCTATTTCTATTCTATTCCCATTATTCTATTCTATATTTCTATTCTATTCTATTCCCATTATTCTATTCTATTCTATATTTCTATTCTATTCTATTTCTATTCTATTCCCATTATTCTATTCTATATTTCTATTCTATTCTATTCCCATTATTCTATTCTATTCTATATTTCTATTCTATTCTATTTCTATTCTATTCTATTTCTATTCTATTCCCATTATTCTATTATATATTTCTATTCTATTCTATTCTATTTTCCATTCTGTTTTATTTTCCACTATTCTCTTCTCTTCTCTTCTAATTCTCTTCTATTCTAATTTTTCCATTGTATTTTATTTTCCGTTCTTCTCTTCTGTTCTCTTCCTATTCTATTTTCCATTCTATTTTATTTTCCGTTCTATTCTATTCTATTTTTCCATTCTATTTTATTTTCCACTATTCTATTCTATTCTATTCTATTCTATTCTATTCTATTCTATTCTATTCTATTCTATTCTATTCTATTCTATTCTATTATACTCTAATCTTTCTCCTATTATCTATTCTATCTATTCTATTCTATTCTATTCTCGCCCGCCATGCTGGAAATCTTGCAGCCGATTTCTTCAGAAATAGGGGGAATCCTGGTTAAGACAAAGTGGAAGCGGGCTAAAAGTCAGAGGAAGTGTTACTTTTCCCACCGTTCCAACCCACAGCCAAACTTGGCTTGTTTTCTTAAAACCAGAGGGGAAAAAAAAAGCCATTATTTCTGCTTTGCACGCAAGGAATCCGTCGCTTTCTTGAACCTCCTGGCTGGCTGCCACGTATCATTCACCACCTTTTTTTCCCCCTTTTTAAATCCCCTTCTAATATATATATATATATACGTACGTACGTACGTACATACATACATACATACATACATACATATATATATATATATATATATATATATATATATATATATATATATATATATTTGCGGCTTTGGCTCACAATTGTCCTGTTTCAAAGCAACTGGGGAGAGGCCAGGATGTTCTCTCTCTCTCTTTTTTTTTCCGAGCAAAAGAGTTGCACAAACGGAAAAGTGACGAGAGCAAAACAAGTGTGTGTCAATTCACCAACGGAACAGCTTGCCGTCAGACGTTGTGACGGATTCATCGCTGGGTTTTGTTTTTTTTTACGAAGAGACTGGAGAGGCGCTTGTCTGCAATGGAATAAGGCCTCCTGCTCGAAAAGCGGGTTGGACTAGATGACCTCCACGCTCCCTTCCAGCCCTGTTTCTTTTACAATTCTGCAAGGGTCTCCAGCTTGAGCAGGGGGTTGGGCTAGATGACCTCCGAGGTCCCTTTCGCTTCGGTTCTTCTCTGATTCTGTCAAGGGTCTCCTCCTTGAGCAGAAGGTTGGACTAGATGACCTTCGAGCTCCTTTCCAGTTTTGTCATGCTTTGATTCGCTAAGGGAGTCCTGCTTGAGCAGGGGGTTGGGCTAGATGACCTCCAAGGTCCCTTCCAACTCTTATTCTTTTATGATTCTGTAACGGTTTTCTGCACAAGCAGAGGGTTGGGCTAGATGACCTCCAAGGTCCCTTCCAACTCTTATTCTTTTATAATTCTGTAATGGTTTTCTGCACAAGCAGAGGGGTTGGACTAGATGACCTCCAAGGTCCCTTCCAACTCTTATTCTTTTATAATTCTGTAACGGTTTTCTGCACAAGCAGAGGGGTTGGACTAGATGACCTCCAAGGTCCCTTCCAACTCTTATTCTTTTATAATTCTGTAACGGTTTTCTGCACAAGCAGAGGGGTTGGACTAGATGACCTCCAAGGTCCCTTCCAACTCTTATTCTTTTATAATTCTGTAATGGTTTTCTGCACAAGCAGAGGGGTTGGACTAGATGACCTCCAAGGTCCCTTCCAACTCTGTCGTCCTATGATTCTCTAAGGGTCTCCTGCTTGACCAGGGGGTGGGACTAGATGACCTCCAAGGTCCCTTCCAACTCTGTTCTTTTATGATTTTGGGACGGTCTTCGGCTCGAGCTGGGGGCTGGACTAGATGACCTCGAAGCTCCCTTCCAGCTTGATTCCGATGGATTGACTCTGCACTTGCAGCGTCGGGTGCGGCTGGTTACACATTGACCTGGAAGTTTCCCAAGAGGGCTGTCTGTTCCGGAAAGTCGGAACAAGACGGTGGCGTCCTTACGTCAGTGTGCATAATCACGAGATTTGCGTTGCACATAATTGTGCTGGAGAACCCAACCTCTTTTAAAAGAAACTCTCGACTTCTAGCTGTTTCTTTAGTGGCTGTTTCAAGTTACAGTGGCCCTGGAGATGGTGGAATGGAACGGAATAGAGAATAGGAGAGAAAGAAGAGAAGAGAAGAGAGAAAGGAGAATAGAATAGAATAGAACAGAATAGAGAATAGGAGAGAAAGCAGAATAGAATAGAATTAGAATAGAATAGAATAGAATAGAATAGAATAGAATAGAATAGAATAGAATAGAATAGAATAGAATAGAATAGAGAATAGGATAGGAAATAGAATTAGATTAGAATAGAATAGAATAGAATAATAGAATAGAATAGAATAGAATAGAATAGAATAGAATAGAATAGAATAGAATAGAATAGAATAGAGAATAGGATAGGAAATAGAATAGAATTAGAATAGAATAGAATAGAATAGAATAGAATAGAATAGAATAGAGAATAGGATAGGAAATAGAATAGAATAGAATAGAATAGAATAGAATAGAATAGAGGATAGGATAGGATATACAGTAGAATAGAATAGAATAGAAAATATGGAATGGAATGGAATAGAATAGAATTAGAATAGAACAGAATAGAATAGAGAATAGGAGAGAAAGCAGAATACAATAGAATAGAATTAGAATTAGAATAGAATAGAGAATAGGATAGGAAATAGAATAGAATAGAATAGAGAATAGGATAGGAAATAGAATAGAATTAGAATAGAATAGAATAGAATAGAATTAGAATAGAATTAGAATAGAATTAGAATAGAATAGAATAGAATAGAGAATAGGATAGGAAATAGAATAGAATAGAATAGAATAAAGAATAGGATAGGAAATAGAATAGAATAGAATAGAATAGAATAGAATAGAATAGAATAGAGAATAGGATAGGAAATAGAATTAGAATAGAATAGAATAGAATAGAATAGAATAGAATAGAATAGAATAGAATAGAATAGAATAGAATAGAATAGAATAGAGGATAGGATAGGATATAGAATAGAATAGAATAGAAAATATGGAATGGAATGGAATAGAATAGAATTAGAATAGAACAGAATAGAATAGAGAATAGGAGAGAAAGCAGAATAGAATAGAATAGAATTAGAATAGAATAGAATAGAATAGAGAATAGGATAGGAAATAGAATAGAATAGAATAGAATAGAATAGAATAGAATAGAATAGAGAATAGGATAGGAAATAGAATAGAATTAGAATAGAATAGAAATAGAATAGAATAGAATAGAATAGAATAGAATAGAATAGAATAGAGAATAGGATAGGAAATAGAATAGAATAGAATAGAATAGAATAGAATAGAATAGAATAGAATAGAATAGAGAATAGGATAGGAAATAGAATAGAATTAGAATAGAATAGAATAGAACAGAATAGAATAGAATAGAATAGAATAGAATAGAATAGAGAATAGGATAGGAAATAGAATTAGATTAGAATAGAATAGAATAGAATAGAATAGAATAGAATAGAATAGAATAGAATAGAATGGAGGATAGGATAGGATATAGAATAGAATAGAATAGAAAATATGGAATGGAATGCAATAGAATAGAATTAGAATAGAACAGAATAGAATAGAGAATAGGAGAGAAAGCAGAATAGAATAGAATAGAATTAGAATTAGAATAGAATAGAATAGAATAGAATAGAATAGAATAGAGAATAGGATAGGAAATAGAATAGAATAGAATTAGAATAGAATAGAAAATATGGAATGGAATGGAATAGAATAGAATAGGATATAGAATAGAATAGAATAGAATAGAATAGAATTAGAATAGAAAATATGGAATGGAATAGAATAGAATAGAATAGGTTATAGAATAGAATAAAAAATAGGAGAGAATGGAAAGGAGAATAAAATAGAATATAGAATAGAATAGAATAGAATGGAGAATAGAATACAAGAGAAAGGAGAATAGGATAGAATAGAATAGAATAGAATAAAGAATAGGAGAGAAAGGAAAGGAGAATAAAATAGAATAAAGAATAGGATAGGATAGGATAGGATAGGATAGGATAGGATAGGATAGGATAGGATAGGATAGAAAAAGGAGAATCGAAATAGAACAGAACAGAATAGAATTTTATGTCACTTGAAATGTGCGGCAATCAGCACACACCGAAATAAAATTTTGGTGCCTACAGCTCTCCGAACAACGCCCTCCGTTATACGCTACATATAAGGCACAGAAAAAACATCGCCCTCTCGTTCGAACCTGCACATACGGCGGTGGAGTCAGTCCCACGGTCGTTAATTCGACCCGGCTTCCCCACGGACTTCGCTTCTCGGACGTTCGCAAGAACGGGGATCGCGGGACACCCCCCCACGCACACACGGGACGCTGCAACCCGTCATAAGTACGAGTCAGCCGCCAAGCGCCCGAGTCTGGTTGACCCGACCGCGCGGGGGGGGGGGGGAGGAAATGCTACAAGAGTCTTCGAAGTGTCAAAACCCAGTCCCGTCGTAACTCGGCACCGTCACTAAATGAATCGCTCGTCAGCTGAGGACTCTGAAATTATTATTATTATTATTTTATTATTTATTAAATAATATATACCGCCCTTCTCCCGTAGGACTCAGGGCGGTTCACAAGGTTTTTTTTAAAAAAATAATACAACCATTGCAAAAATTAAAAACAATTAAAATAATAATAATAATAATAATAATAATTTTATTTATATACCGCCCTTCTCCCGGAGGACTCAGGGCGGTATATAAATAAAAAATTGATTAACCTTGAATAAATCAAATAATAATAAAATAAATAATAATAAAATAAATAAAAATCCCAATTAGAATGACCCCCCTTTTTTTTTCCGGCTGAGAAAATATTTTTTTTGGGGGGGGGGGGCGAAGCCGCGATGGCAATTCCTTTCACCTCCGAGCTCCTTTATTTCCCCTCTAATTTTATCGCTTTATTTAATTGTCCTTTTTTTATTTTATTTTTTGCAATCAGCAGGTAATCGAAAGAAAGCCAAGCTGGGGGGAAAAAAAGCAGATTTTTATTTTTATTTTTATTTTACAATTTTACCACTAAATCCCCTCCTAAAGCTGAGGTCGAAGAGTTGCAGGGGGAAAAAAAAAACCCCACGAAGACGGGAAGCAGAAACGCACCGGGATCAAAGTCCCAGGAGTTAGCCGGTTCTGCGGCTAGTCCCCGACTTACGACCGCTCACTTAGTGTCCGTTGGAACTTTAGAACGGGACTGAAAGAGAAGGGACTTGGGACCGTTCTTCAGACTTCACGACCGTCGCGGCATCCCCGGGGCCCCGTAATCCAAATTCGGACGCTGGGCAAGCGACTCGTATTGACGACGGTCGCAGCGTCCCGGGGTCCCGTGATCCAAATTCAGACAGCTTGGAACCAACTCGTATTTATGACGGTCGCAGCGTCCCGGGGTCCCGTGATCCGAATTCAGACGCTGGGCAACCGACTCGTATTTACGACGGTGGCCGCGTTCCCGGGGTGACATCATCCCCTTTGGGCAACCGTCTGACCAGCAAAGTCAATGGGGTAATCCGGATTCGCTTAACGACCTGTGTTACTCACTTAGCAACCTCACTGATTCGCTTAACAGTCGGGTTACTACCGAACCTTCAGAGCAGGAGCGATTTACTTAACGGCTGTGGCAAGAAATGTCGTAAAACGGGCTGAAATTCCCTTGATTCTCGTTTAGCGGCAGACGTTTTGGGCTCCACCGTGGCCATAGGTTGAGGACTATCTGTGAGTAGCTAGCTAGCTAGCTAACTAAAGTAACTACCGTAATTAACTAACTATACACAAACACACACACACACACACATAAAGAAATAAAATTTTCCTGAATTTGAATCGCCTCCTTCATTTCGTCTGGCCCGAGTGCAAACTCTCTTTGTGTTTGTGTGTCCGTCTGAGTGTGTCCTACTCAATTTTGTGATTCTTGTTTTGCCCGAGAAAGCGGCCAATCTCCAAAACCAGGTTAAACTGGAGCCCATCCTGGCTACTTTGGACCTCCGAAGATTGCCGTAAAGCGTTGCCTTGTAAAACCGCCACGCCAATAGTCTTGATTTTTTTTGTGTGTGTGTGTGTGTGACGTTTGCAACAACGGCAAGGGGAAAGTTCCCCCTTGCTTGATTGGACTTTTGTAACCTGGAACGCTAGTTACACACACACACACACACACACACACACACACACAGACATACACACATACAAAGACACAAACAAGCACACACACAGAGAGAGACAGGCTACGAGGCTGATGGTTATCTCATTGTGCTGGCAAACGCAGAAAAAGCCACCTGATTGCACAATTGCACAACCGCACATGACGAAGCAGAACATTCCCGAGAGTTTTTCCGAAGGCAGGAGGGCAAAATCCAAATTCACGACGGAAAACCGTTCACTTAGCGACGGATCCGAGTTGCGACGGCATCCCCTCTCCCCCCCAAAAAACGGACCTAGGGCCCGTTTTTCACCCTTAACGACCGTCTGCGGCCGGCAATGATCCGTGGCGACGCGCGTGGCGACCCATCCCGACTTGTGTTCCGATTTTAATCCGGGCGCCGACTCGCACTTACGACGGCCGCAGCGTCCCCGCAACCCCGTCGGACAAGCCGAGTCAAACAGGGACTTCACAACCGGGTAACTCCCTCGACAATCGCAGCGATCCGCTTCGACAACCCTGGCGGGAAAGCTGGTCCAAAGGGGGCGACAGCTGACTTTGCCGAAGTCTCGCTTAGCGACGGACGCTGTGCGTGCCCTTGTCGCAAGCCGAGGAGCGGCTTCTTTAGGGAGCGCTCTCGCCTTATTTGTTTATTTTTTCGGGCCCTCCCCTCCGAACTGGGTGTGGAGCCCAAGAACCGGCTTTCCGTCTTTGGAAAAGTGTGGCTTTTTTGTGGGTGTGTGATGTTTGCCTAGGGTTCCGCCTCCTCCCTCCTCTAGGTGGTTGCGACTCGGACTAAAAAATCCCGTGGGTTTGGCCGGAGGGAGGAATGTGGGCGTCGGGAGGAGGGAAAACAACACACACTCAGCCCCCTACCATCCAACCAACCGCTGGGAAATTCCGGCTGGGAAAAGTAGGATTCTGGGGGGGTGTTGGGGAGGGGGGAAATCCTTGGGCTGGAAGATTTAATGGGAATAAAGGAGAATATTGTGTAGCTCGGGGTTGAAATGAAGGGTCCTTGGTGCTCTCTGAGCTGGGGGGGGTTTTCCTTGCAGACGTTTCGTGACCCGACTAGGGAACGTCATCAGGGAAGGAAGGAAGGAAGGAAGGAAGGAAGGAAGGAAGGAAGGAAGGAAGGAAGGAAGGAAGGAAGGAAGGACTGAGGGGTCCCTGGTTCTCTCTGAGCTGGGTGGTTTCCTTGCAGACGTTTCAGGACCCAAAGAAAGAAGAAAGAAAGAAAGAAAGAAAGAAAGAAAGAAAGAAAGAAAGAAAGAAAGAAAGAAAGAAAGAAAGAAAGAAAGAAAGAAAGAAAGAAAGAAAGAAAGAAAGAAAGAAAGAAAGAAAGAAAGAAAGAAAGGAGGATTTTGGGGTCCCTGGTCCTCTCTGAGCTGGGGGGTTTCCTTGCAGACGTTTCGTGACCCAACTAGGCAACATCATCAGGGCTAGAAGGAAAGAAGGAAGGAAGGAAGGAAGGAAGGAAGGAAGGAAGGAAGGAAGGAAGGAAGGAAGGAAGGAAGGAAGGAAGGAAGGAAGGAAGGAAAGAAAGAAGGACTGTGGGGTCCCTGGTTCTCTCTGAGCTGGGTGGTTTCCTTGCAGACGTTTCGTGACCCGACTAGGGAACGTCATCAGTGCTGGAAGGAAGGAAGGAAGGAAGGAAGGAAGGAAGGAAGGAAGGAAGGAAGGAAGGAAGAGAAGGAAGGAAGGAAGGAAGGAAGGACTCTGAGCTGGGTGGTTTCCTTGCAGACGTTTCAGGACCCAACTAGGGAACATCATCACGGCAGGAAGGAAGGAAGGAAGGAAGGAAGGAAGGAAGGAAGGAAGGAAGGAAGGAAGGAAGGAAGGAAGGAAGGAAGGAAGGAAGGAAGGAAGGAAGGAAGGAAGGAAGGAAGGAAGGAAGGAAGGAAGGACTGTGGGGTCCCTGGTGCTCTCTGAGCTGGGTGGTTTCCTTGCAGACCTTTCATGACCCAAGTAGGGAACGTCATCAGTGCTAGAAGGGAAGGAAGGAAGGAAGGAAGGAAGGAAGGAAGGAAGGAAGGAAGGAAGGAAGGAAGGAAGGAAGGAAGGAAGGAAAAAGAAAGAAAGAAAGAAAGAAAGAAAGAAAGAAAGAAAGAAAGAAAGAAAGAAAGAAAGAAAGAAAGAAAGAAAGAAAGAAAGAAAGAAAGAAAGAAAGAAGAAAGAAAGAAAGAAAGAAAGATTGATTGGACTGTGGGGTCCTTGGTGCTCTCTGAGCTGGGGGGGTTTCCTTGCAGACGTTTCGTGACCCGACTAGGGAACGTCATCAGGGAAGGAAGGAAGGAAGGAAGGAAGGAAGGAAGGAAGGAAGGAAGGAAGGAAGGAAGGAAGGAAGGAAGGAAGGAAGGAAGGAAGGACTCTGAGCTGGTTGGTTTCCTTGCAGACATTTCGTGGCCCGACTAGGGAACGTCATCAGGGCTAGAAGGAGGAAGGAAGGAAGGAAGGAAGGAAGGAAGGAAGGAAGGAAGGAAAGAAGGAAGGAAGGAAGGAAGGAAGGAAGGAAGGAAGGAAGGAAGGAAGGAAGGAAGGAAGGACTCTGAGCTGGGGGGCTTCCTTGCAGACATTTCGTGACCCGACTAGGGAACGTCATCAGGAGAAGAAGGAGGAGGAGGCGTAAAAAAGGACTGTGGGGTCCTGAGGTGTATCTTATTACATCTGCGGCTTATTCCTTCCGGGAAGGAAGGCCATTTTCTTTTCCCCACACTGTGTCATTAAAACACACACAAACACACACACACACAGAGAAACACCCCCCCCCCACACACACACACTTAATTTCCAAATTACAAAATGGCTGGCCAGCCGCCGAGGCAATTTCTCGGCGGGCCTGTCGTATTTTTCGAAGCCGCCCCATCTGTTTTTCCGCCTGCCTCAGATTCTCCCGGGCGCCGGCTGAGAGGCCGGAGCGGTCCTCGACGTAGGACGGGGGGGGGGAAAATCGGGCCCGAAACGTCCCGTCGCGAAGCGAAGCCACGGCAAAGTCGGGACGACCTTCCTCGCCGCCGCCGTTAAAAGGCAACCGCGGCCGTCCCTTCGGTTAGGAAGAGCGTCGTTAACATGAACCTGGCCTCCCTGCGCGACACTAAGCGGGCAGGATTAGCCGGCCCTCCCGGAAGGTCGGCGGAAGATACCGGATCTGGGATAGACTCGAACACGGGACCCTATCTGATAAAAGGAAGGTTCTCCATTTAGGCAAGAGGAAAAAGAAACGCAGAGGGATGGGATAGGTGGTACCTTACTCACTGGTAGTAACTGGGAGAGGGACCTCGGAGTCCTAGGGAGCCAGTCGTGGGCGGCAGCTGCCAAAAAAAGGCCAACACAATCCTAGGCTGTGTCAACGGAGGGATAGCGTCACGATCGGGTGGAGCGTTACTACCACTTTACAAGGCCTCGGTAAGGCCGCGCTTGGAATACGGCATCCAGTTTGGGTCACCAGGGTGTAAAAAAGATGTTGAGCTTCTGGAAAGAGGGCAGAGAAGAGCAACAAAGATGATCGGGGGACCGGAGGCTAAAACATATGAGGAACGGTTGCTGGAATTGGGGGTGTCTCGTTTAACGAAGAGTAGGACGAGGGGGGGACAGGATAGCCGTCTTCCAGTATCTCAGGGGCGGCCCCAAAGAAGAGGGAGTCAAGCTATTCTCCAGAGCGCCCGAAGGCAGGACAAGAAGCAACGGATGGAAACTCACCAAGGAGAGAAGCAACCTGGAACTAAGGAGAAACTTCTTGACAGTTAGAACAACTAACCAGTGGAACCACCTGCCTCCAGAAGCGGTGAATGCTCCAACACTGGAAGTTTTTAATAATAATAATAATAATAATAATAATAATAATAATAATAATAATAATAATAATAATAATAATAATAATAATAATTTTATTTATATACCGCCCTTCTCCCGAAGGACTCAGAAGAGACTGGACAGCGATTTGTCTGAAAGGGTATAGGGTTTCCTGCCTGAGCAGGGGGTTGGACTAGATGACCTCCAAGTTTATTACAGTTACTATTATTATTAACAACAACAACAACAGCAACAACAACAACATAATAATAATAATAGTAATAATAGTAATAATAGTAATAATAGTAATAATAATAATAATAATAATAATAATAATAATAATAATAATAATAATAATAATAATAATAATAATAATAATAATAATAATAATAATGGAGAGAAGCAACCAGGAACTAAGGAGAAATTTCCTGACAGTGAGAACAATTAACAATTAATCAGTGGAACTACTTGCCACCAGAAGCTGTGAATGCTCCAACACTGAAAGTTTTCAAGAAGAGACCGGACAGCCATTTGTCTGAAATGGTATAGGGTTTCCTGCCTGAGCAGGGGGTTGGACTAGATGACCTCTAAGATCCCTTCCAACTTTATTACTATTACTATTAGCAACAACAACAACAATAACAACAACAACAACAACAATAATAAATAATAATAATAATAATAATAATAATAATAATAATAATAATAATAATAATAATAATAATAATAATAATAATAATAATAATGGAGAGAAGCAACCTGGAACTAAGGAGAAATTTCCTGACAGTGAGAACAATTAACCAGTGGAACTACTTGCCACCAGAAGCTGTGAATGCTCCAACACTGGAAGTTTTTAAGAAGAGACCGGACAGCCATTTGTCTGAAATGGTATAGGGTTTCCTGCCTGAGCAGGGGGTTGGACTAGATGACCTCTAAAATCCCTTCCAACTTTATTACTATTACTATTAATAACAACAACAACAACAATAATAATAATAATGGAGAGAAGCAACCTGGAACTAAGGAGAAATTTCCTGACAGTGGGAACAATGAATCAGTGGAACTACTTGCCACCAGAAGCTGTGAACGCTCCAACACTGGAAGTTTTTAAGAAGAGATTTATTATTTCTACTACTATTACTATTATTATTGTTGTTGTTGTTGTTGTTGTTGTTGTCAGTGGGTCGCCAAAGGGGAACACGGGACTCCATCCCCCCTCCTCTGTTTAGGACGCTGCAAACCATCGTAAGTCTGAGTCCGTGGCCGAAGCGTCTGAATTTTGACCATGGGAAATGCTGCGACAGGGGTTAAGTCTGAACAACGGTCACTACGTCAAGTTTTACAGGGCCGTCGTCACTTTGGAACGGTCAGTAAATGAACGGCCGTAAGTCGAGGACTTGCTATATCCCAGTTCCAGAAATACATTTTAGATGGGGTTTCATAAAAATTGTCCCGCATTTTGAGGTATTTTGCGGTGTGTGTGTGTGTGTGTGAAATCCCCTTTCAGCAAATCCGCACTTGCTCCATTTGAACTCAGCTCTGGCTTCAAACTTTTATTATCTACACTGGGAAACCAAATTTCTCCTTGTAAACGATTTGGTATCTAGCACGCCTGCTGGGGGGAATTCTGGGAGTTGAAGTCCACAAGTGTTAAAGTCGTCCTCTTTGGACAGCCCCTGATCTAGAAGATGGCTGGCTGAGGAATTCTGGGAGTTGAAGTCCACAAGACTTAAAGTTGCTAGAGACTCATTTCTCTCGGCAAGCCCTCCCTGTGATCATAATCCAGACAGTTTGGGACCCTCGTTAAGTCTTTTATTCTGACGGGTGGACTTCAACTCCCAGAATTACCCGGGAAGCCATAGCCGTTTGCCATTCTCCAGAGTCACAGCCTTTGGTGAACTGTATTTGGAAATTGACAAATTGTATTGACAA
>CM044371.1:2254185-2330939 GCA_024294585.1 Vipera latastei
AAATAAGAGCTGAATTTGCCCCCCGCTCCCACCGCTCAAAATCACTCCGAGGGACAGAACATTTGAGCCGCTCGAGATAACATTTGCCAACATTTCTAGATGAAAACCACAGGAAAGAGAAAAAAAAAATGACACGGTTTTTGGACCGGTAGGTCGAAAAGTGCCTTTTTTGTTCCTCCCTCCCCCCTCAACGGAGGGACTTGCAGAATGCGGCAACCCCTTTGCACGACAAGGTTGAAGCGTCTTTGTTCCGCATGGATTACGGCAAACGGGAGCGTCCCTGGAAAAAAAGCCAAATTCGAAGGAATTAAGGACAGCGTAATAATTGTCGCGTTTGTAAGATTGGCTTAAAAGGATGCACAGCGTTGCGACATTCAGGAAATGGTGGATGAGAAGCGCGGCTGTGAAGCGGAGTTTCTGAACGTTGCCGACTTGGAAGATGTGCGGACCTCGACTCCCAGAATTCCACTTCCACTCCCAGAATTCCCCCAAGCAAGCACAGCTGGCTGGGGAATTCTGGGAATTGAAGTCCACACATCTTAAAAGTGGCCAACGTTGAGAAACTCGGTCGGAAAGGAAGGAATTCCCTAATTCGGTAAGTTTCATTTCTGCCCTTTTAAAAAATATCGTTCTTGATAGTATTTTTTTGTTTAACCTCAACAACTCTAAAATGTGTGGATTTCAACTCCCAGAATTCTCCAACCGATCAACCAATTCTCCACCCATCTTCAAGTTTGCCAAGGTTCAGAAAAGCTATAAAGAATGATTATTATTATTATTATTATTTTTAAAAAGGGCAGAAATGAAACTTTGGGAATTTGGTTTTGGGGACCCAGTTTTAATGCCTCTCCTTTTCTCAATGCACCTCGCTCGCCATTAGATTTTTGTGTTTAAACAAGCGTGTACCTAGTGTTTGTGTAAATTGGTTAAACCAGTGTTTAACTACCGTCTGGGTAAATCAGTTAAACAAGTGTTTGTGTAAATCGGTTAAACAGCTGTTTAACTAGGGTTTGTGTAAATTGGTTAAACCAGTGTTTAACTACCGTCTGGGTAAATCACTTAAACAAGTGTTTGTGTAAATCGGTTAAACAGCTGTTTAACTAGGGTTTGTGTAAATTGGTTAAACAAGTGTTTAATTAGGGTTTGGATTGGTCAAACAACTGTTTAGTGTTTGGATTGGTTATACAACTGTTTAACTAGGGTTTGTGTAAATCGGTTATACAACTGTTTAACTAGGGTTTGTGTAAATCGGTTAAACAACTGTTAAACTAGTGTTTGCAAATTGGTTAAACAACTGTTTATCTAGTGTTTGTAAATTGGTTAAACAACTGTTTAACTAGTGTTTGCATAAGTCTGTTAAAGAACTGTTTAACTAGAGTGCAAATTGGTTAAACAGCTGTTTATCTAGTCTTTGTACTGGTTAAACATCTGTTTAACGAGTGCAAAGACTAGATAAACAGTTGTTTAACCAATACAAAACTAGATAAACAGTTGTTTAACCAATTGGCAAACACTGGTTAAAACATCTGTTTAACTCGTGTTTGCAAATCGGTTAAACAACGGTGGAACGTGTTTGTAAATCGGTTAAACAACTGTTTCACTAGGGTTTGGGTAAATCTGTTAAACGACTGTTTCACTAGGCTTTGCGGAAATCGGTTAAAACAACCATTTCACTACGGTTTGGTGAAATACTTAAATACTTTGAAAAACACTCATTTTTCCTAAGAGCGAAGCTAGTGTGTGTGGGGGGGGGGGAGGAAGAGAAGGGAAGATAGAAAAAGATGAAATAATTGATTGATTAATGGTTCCGATCAGCCCGAATTTGAAATTAAATTTGGGACGGGAAGCCGAAAGCAAAGCGACTGTAGCCGAGGTGGAAAGAATTAAACGGAGGCAAGTTTTAAGTGTGGCCCGTGTTAAAAACAAAACAAAATTTTTAAAAAAACCAGGAACGCATCCGTGCTAAATATCAAAAGCTCAGGATCCAAGTTATTATATCATATTATATATATATGCTGACTGATGAAAACTAATAAGTTTGAAATGCATATCAGTCTCCCTTAATTCTTTGTTAGCAATTTAAAATTTACACACACACACACACACACACACACACATATATATATATATATATATATATATATATATATATATATATATATATATATATAGTATTTGTCAAGGCTTTTTGAATGCACCTTGCTAATTAACTCTTTCATTCCTGTTTTGGCCTGACTCAAGGCTTATCCACAGGATATAGTCAACTTATGACAGCTCATTATTTGTGCAAATTATTCAAATTGCTAATAAAGAATTTTGGGAGGCTGAGATGTCATTTTGAACTCTTTATGTTCTCATATATATATATGTGTGTGTGTGTGTAAATTTTAGATTGCTAACAAAGAATTGCTAACAAAGAATTAAAGGGAGATTTAGATTGTTAGCAATCTAAAATTTACACAAATATGAGCTGTCACTGTTGTGACTACTGCCTGTCGATGGCCTTCGGTTAGGCTGAAACAGGAAATAAAGATTTGTCCCATGTTTGGGGCCTAGCAAGATAATCTAAATAGTTAACAAGCATTTAACACACACACACATATATATATATGTGTGCGTGTGTGTGTGTGTGTATATATATGATGACGGATGGGATTTCGTCGAAACGTCGCCACAACTTTCTGAAGATGAAAGGAACGCGGGAAGAAACCCGAGACTCTAGACCTACATATATATATATATATTATATATATATATATAATATATATATATATATATACACACATACATACATACATACATATATATATTTTTATTATATATATATATATATATATATATATATATATATATATATATATATATTATATATAATATATATATATATATAATAATAACTTGCATCCTGAGCTTTTGAAATTGAGCACGGATTGCGTTCCTTTTTTTTTTTTTTTTTTGAACGGTGGGCCACACTTAAAATATATCGGACAATTCCTTTCTTTGAATCTTCTTTTTTTTAGAGGCAACGCTGTCAACGGACAAAGATCGTGCGGGGCCCATTTTGGGGGCCTGAAGATAAAAAAAATCGCTTTTTTTCCCCTGAGGCCCGCAAGCAGGCCCTTTCAAAAAGGGAATATATCTGAGGCTGAACCTTTTCAGGTGGTTTTCCTTCGTTCCACCTTTCGCCACGTGGCCGCTCCGTGGCACATCCGTGTCTTAGGCGTGCTAGACACGGGCGAGGACTCGTTTTATGTGTGTGTGTGTGTGTGTGTGTGTGTGTTTTTGCAAACCAGGCTCCAATCTCCCTTAAAAGGGTGCCAAAATTGGGCGGCTGATTCCAGCTTACAGCCGCGAGACGCGAGACCGCAAAGAGGTTGTTTGAGCGTTTGACGTGAAGACAACTTGAAGTTGACAGCTCCCACCTGGTGGGGCTAAAAGAGAATCGGGGGGGTGGGGTGGGTGTTTTTTTTTTAAATAAATAAAATAAATAAAATCACCCGTAGAGCATGCATGGGTGACTCGTAAGGCCTTCCGCCTCAGGGCTTCCGCGCAGGGTTTTTTTTTTATTTTTTAAATTGGCTAGAAATAGAACGTCGGAGTAACGGAATAAGAGATTTGGAAAAGGGACCTCGGAGGTCTTCTAGTCCAGCCCCCACTGCTCAAGCAGGAGACCCTTCTCTCCTCCTCCTCCTCCTCCTCCTCCCTTCCAGCCCTGATGACCTTCCCTAGTTGGGTCAGGGAAAACGTCTGCAAGGAAACCAGCCAGCTCAGAGAGCGCTAAGGAGCCCACAGTCCAATTTCTTTTTTTTCTTTCTTTCTTTTCTTTCTTTCTTTCTTTCTTTCTTTCTTTCTTTCTTTCTTTCTTTCTTTCTTTCTTTCTTTCTTTCTTTCTCTTTCTTTTCTTTTCTTTTCTTTTTCTTTTCTTTTCTTTCTTTCTTTTTTCTTTCTCTCCTCCTCCCCCCTCCTCCCTTCTAGCCCTGATGACATTCCTAGTTGGGTCCTGAAACCCCCAGCTCAGAGAGCACCAGGACCCCACAGCCCTTCCTTCCTTCCTTCCTTCCTTCCTTCCTTTCCTTCCTTCCTTCCTTCCTTCCTTCCTTCCTTCCTTCCTTCCTTCCTCCTCCTCCTCCTCCTCCTCCTCCTCCTCCTCCTTCCTCCTCCTCCTCCTCCTCCTCCTCCTCTTCTTCTTCTTCTTCTTCTTCTTCTTCTTCTTCTTCTTCTTATTATTATTATTATTATTATTATTATTATTATTATTCCTCCTCCTCCTCCTCCTCCTCCTCCTCCTCCTCCTCCTCCTCCTCCTCCTCCTCCTCCTCCTCCCTTCTAGCCCTGATAACGTTCCCTAGTTGGGTCACAAGACGGTCTGCAAGGAAACCACCCCAGCTCAGAGAGCCCCAAGGACGCCATATTCCTTTTTCTTCCTCCTCCTCCTCCTCCTCCTCCTCCTCCTCCTCCTCCTCCTCCTCCTCCTCCTCCTCCTCCTCCTCCTCCTCCTCTTCTTCTCCTTCTCCTTCTTCTTCTTCTTCTCCTTCTTCTTCTCCTTCTTCTTCTTCCTCCTCCTCCACCTCCTATTATTATTATTCCTCCTCCTCCTCCTTCTCCTCTTCTAGCCCTGATGACGTTCCCTAGTTGGGTCATGAAACGTCTGCAAGGAAATTACCCAGCTGAGAGAGCACCAAGGACCCTACAGTCCTTTCTTCTTCCTCCACCACCACCACCTCCTCCTCCTCCTCCTCCTCCTCCTCCTCCTCCTCCTCCTCCTCTCCTCCCTGCTGTCATCCCATAGCGTGGATCCCGTTTCCCACAGTTTACTCTGGATGTTTCAGCCTTACTTCTTCTTCTTCTTTTTTTAAAAAAATATTTATTTGTATGCCAGCCATCTTCACAGACACAGCAGCTCCGGGGTGGCATCAAGAATTGTCCATTGGCACCCAGACAGGAAAGGAGAAGTGAGGTCATTAATCGGCAAAGGGGAAAAAAGCACAGAGGATTCATTTTTTCCCACTTTTTTGACATTCAGCTGCCCGTTTCATTCATTTTATTTTATTTTTTCCCAAGCAAGTGCAGGGCCAAATCGTTATATGAAACTTAACGGCGGTTTCCTGCCGATGAAAAACAGATTTCTTGATTGATTTTGAGATGATTCTTCCATCTTTTAGGTGAGGGAGCCAGAAAGACGGCTCCGATCCAGTTTTCCTTTGCTGGCGAGGCCAGGAATCCGGTCAATTTTTTATTTTATTTTTATTTTTTTTTGCAATTCCTAAGCAGAGATGATGAGAAATAACTCTCGAAAGAAGTCGGCTTTGGAGCCCGAAATAAGTCACTGTCAGACACGGGATAGGCCGGGGCTTCTGCTGGAGCAGGGGGTTGGACTGGATGACCTCCGAGGTCCCTTCCATCTCTGTTTTTCTATGATTCTGTAAGGGACTCTGGCTTGGGCGGGGGGTTGGACTGGATGACCTCCGAGGTCCCTTCCAACTCTGTCATGCTACGATTCTGTCAGGGTCTCCTGCTTGTGCAGGGGGGTGGACTAGATGACCTCCAAGCTTCCTTCCAACTCTTTTATTCTATGTTTCTATAAGGGACTCCGGCTTGGGCGGGGGGTGGGACTAGATGACCTCTAAGGTCGCTTCCAACTCTCTTATTCTATGTTTCTGTAAGGGACGCCGGCTTGGGCAGGGGGTTGGGCTAGATGACCTCCGAGGTCCCTTCCGACTCCGTTCTTCTGTTACTTGAATTTCTCCGAAGAAGGTTAAATTTTAGGAACTTCGCTCAGGAGACCTGGGGTGGTGGGGCAATCTTTGTATTTTTCTTCTTATTATTTTTTAATCATAAGAGTTTCTTTTCTTCTTTGGGGATTTGATTGCACGTCGATTTTATTTGATTTATTACGGAGGGGGGAAAAAAACAAAGAATCCTTTCGTTTCTGGGAGATTTTTTATTTTATTTTTTCATGTCTTCCCGATGCACTTCTGTCCGATGCGCTACTGCGCCAATAAAAAAATAAAATTCTTCGACCTTTGAGCCCTTGAACGGGGGGAACGGACGCCCTGCGCAATTGGGTCTCGAACACTCCCAAGTGACCTTGCCTTTTGGCCCCGGAGGGGTGGCGCGCGGGTGTTGCCGCCCTCGCACTCGGAACCGGCTGTTCAGCTATGCAATTGTCCCTTTCGCCCGCAGGCCTTATTGCGCGTTTGAAGGAATCGGCATTTCTTTCTTTCTTTCTTTCTTTCTTTCTTTCTTTCTTTCTTTCTTTCTTTCTTTCTTTCTTTCTTTCTTTCTTTCTTTCTTTCTTTTGAAATGCAAAAGATTGTACGGTATGTGTGCCTAGTTCGAAACCGGTTTGGGGGAAAAATTGTGCAAGCGGAGCAGAAAACTCAAGAGGGGCCTATCTATCTATCTATCTATCTATCTATCTATCTATCTATCTATCTATCTCTGCCTTCCTCTCTTCCTGCCTATCTGTCTGTCCGTCCGTCCATGCATCATCCATCCATTTAATCTATCTCTCCATCCATCCATCCAATCTATCACAACCCTATTCATCTATCATCTGTCTCTTCCCTCCCCCATTGATCTATCTATATGTATCCATCCATTATCTATCTATCTATCTATCTATCTATCTATCTATCTATCTATCTATCTATCTATCGCTATCCATCTATCTTTGTCTATCTCTATATAAAATCTCTTTATCTATCTACTATCTATCCATCTTTGTCTATCTCTATCCATCCATTATCTATCTATCTGTCTGTCTGTCTGTCTGTCTGTCTGTCTGTCTATCTGTCTATCTATCTATCTATCTATCTATCTATCTATCTATCTATCTATCTATCTATCTATCTATCTATCCATTCAGCCATCCATCCATCTCATCTGTCTCTATCACAATTCTCCATCTATCTATCCATCTATCATGTCTCTCTCCCTCTTTCAATATCTGTTATCTATCTATCTATCTATCTATCTATCTATCTAATCGTTCTATCTATCTATCTAATCGTTCTATCTATCTATCTAATCGTTCTATCTATCTATCTATCTATCTATCTATCTATCTATCTATCTATCTCTACCATGTATTTATCTATCTATCTCATCTATCTATCTATCTATCTATCTATCTATCTATCTATCTATATCTATCCATCTAATTGTTCTAATTGTTCTATCTAATTGTTCTATCTAATCGTTCTATCTATCTATCTATCTATCTATCTATCTATCTATCTATCTATCTAATCGTTCTATCTATCTATCTATCTATCCATCCATCCATCTATCTTTATCTATCAATCTATATCCATCCATTCTATCTATCTATATCTATCTATCTATCTATCTATCTATCTATCTATCTATCTATCTATCCATCCATCCATCCATCCATCTATCTATATCTCTATTTATCTGTCTATCTATCCATCTATCTATCTTTGTCTATCTCTATCGGTCTATCTCTACCCATCCATTCTCTCTCTCTCTCTCTGTCTCTCTCTCTATATATATAGATAGATAGATAGATAGATAGATAGATAGATAGATAGATAGATAGATATAGATGTAGATATAGATCTATTCATCCATCTCTCTGTCTGTCTGTCTCTCTTATCTGTCTATCAGTCTATCTATATCCATCCACGATCTGTCTATCTGCCTCTCTGGGATTTTCTGCTCAGCTTGCAGAATATTCCCCACCCTATTTTAAAATATTTTTTTTTAAAACTCTGCGTACTTCTAAACCCATTTTTGTGTAGAAGACATCCCAGCATTCTAAGGCCGATTGCCAGGCGTGCGCGCATTTAAAAAAAAAAAAAGTGCCGTTGTCGTCGAGCAATAGCTGCCCTCCGGGCAGAGTCCCCAGCAGCCATAAGACGCAATAATTGATTCCCAAAGAGCCGTTGTGCCTGTCCGTCAAAATCTGTAAATAGTTTTCTACGCGAAGAAATTTGCACTGGTTTGGGTTTTGGGGTTTTGGGGTGTTTTTTTGCTTAGCTCCGGCATTGCTCTTAAGTAAAGTTCAGACAGCAATAATCGGTGTGAAGTATTTGATATCTTGGGGGGGGGGGGGAAAATAATAAAAAAAGAAAAAAGGTAGAAGAGGATGATGATGATGATGAATATAGATTGCTATTGTGAGGCGTTTTATACACTACTGATTTTATTGTTTTTGGGGGTTTTTTTCCCCAGATTTGTATTTAGGAACTTGAATGATCTGACAAAATACACGATTAATGGTTTGAAATAAGAGGAATAATAACAATAATAATAATAATAAAAAAAATTTCCAATAAACTCTTTCGATTGTAAGCTGACTTTTTGTCTGTTCTGGAGGCCTTTTAGATAGATTTCTGGACCTGCATCCCTCTTTCGTTCACGCATTCATGTAGGTAAGTGGTGTTCGGCTTATGACCGCAATCAAACCCCAAATTCTCATTGCTAAGCAAGGCCGTTGTTAAGGGAATCACACCTCATTTTACAACATTCCTACAAGCTTTGGATGTTAAGGAATAGAATAGAATGGAATGGAATAGGAAAGGATAGGATAGGATAGGATAGGATAGGATAGGATAGGATAGGATAGGATAGGATAGGATAGGATAGGATAGGATAGGATAAGAAATAGGAATAGAATAGAATAGAATAGAATAGAATAGAATAGAATAGAATAGAATAGAATAGAATAGAATAGAATAGAATAGGATAGGATAGGATAGGATAGGATAGGATAGGATAGGATAGGATAGGACAGGATAGGATTGTAGAATAGAATAGAATAGAATAGAAAATATGAAATGGAATAGAATGGAATGGAATAGAATAGAATAGAATAGAATAGAATAGAATAGAATAGAATAGAATAGAATAGAATAGAATAGAATAGAATAGAAAATATGGAATAGAATAGAATGGAATGGAATAGAATAGAATAGAAAAGAAAATATGGAATGGAATGGAATGGAATGGAATGGAATAGAATAGAATAGAATAGAATAGAATAGAATAGAATAGAATAGAATAGAATAGAATAGAATAGAATAGAATAGAATAGAATAGAATAGAATAGAATAATGGAATGGAATGGGGAATAGTAATAGAATAGAATAAGAAATAGTAATAAAATAGAATAGAATAAGAAATAGTATTAGAATAGAATAAGAAAGAAGAATAGAATAGAATAAGAAATAGGAATAAAATAGAATAATAGAATAGAAAATAAAACAGAAGAATAGACTAGAATAGACTAGAATAGAATAATGAAGAATTAGGATAGGATAGAATAGAATACAACAGAATAAAATATAGAATAGAATAGAATAAGAAATAGGAATAGAAGAGAATAATAGAAGAGAAAATAAAACAATAATAAAAAAGAATAGAATAGAATAGAGAAAAGAATAGAAATGAATAAAAAATAGAGCAGAACAGAAAAGAATAGAATAATAGAATAGAAAATAGAATAGAATAGAATAAATAGAGGAATGAAGAATTAGAATAGAATAGAATAGAATAGAATAGAATAGAATAGAATAGAAAATATGGAATGGAATGGAATAGAATAGAATAGAACAGAATAGAGAATAGGAGAGAAAGCAGAATAGAATAGAATAGAATTAATAGAATAGAATAGAACAGAACAGAACAAAATATGGAATGGAATGGAGTGGAGTGGAGTGGAGTGGAATTGAATAGAATAGAATAGAATAGAATAGAATAGAATAGAATAGAATAGAATAGAATAGAATAGAATAGAATAGAATAGAAATGAATAAAAAATTGGAACAGAACAGAACAGAATAAAATAATGGAATAGAAAATAAAACAGAAGAATAGAATAGAATAGATAACAGAATAGAACAGAATAGAATAGAATAGAATAGAACAGAACAGAACAAAACAGAACAGAACAGAGGTATGACTGCAGAGCGCAGAATACATACAGAAGGCAGAGCGCAGAAGGCAGAAGACGCACCCAAGGCAGAACACGGGGGTGGTGGTGGTGCAGAATGCCGACTTGCGGAACGCGGAACGGAGGGCACGGAGCGCAGAATCCATCCCGAAGGCAGAAGGAACGCCCAAGGCAGAAGACAGATCCTAAGGCGGCACGCCGAGCGCAGAAGACCGAGCGCAGAATAGCCGAATGCGGAGCCACAAAGAGTTGGGAGGCCCCTTGGCGGAGCGGAATCCGATAGAGATCCCGGGCTGACCTTCCCCTCCGTTAATAGCCATGGTTAGCTAAGACACCCTGGGCGCACGGCAAGCTGGCATTGGGTGGCAGCAGCCCAAGAGTGGCTTCCTTCTCCCCGTTGCCCGGCTGGTTAAACCGGTTTTTCCAGGACGACACCCTCTCGATCTGAGTTGGACGCTTGGACGCTTGATACGAGTCTTTTTTTATTGAGAGCTGGGCCGCCCTTCCAGTTCTCAGGGCCCGGTTGGCGATTAAGCGTCTTAAATCGGGACCGAGAAGCTTTTGGGGGGAAGATTTAAAGGAACTGTACCCCGAGGGAACTAGCTGTCTGGCTTTAGGCCTGCTAGCCGTAGTTAAGGACAATTTAACCCGGGGAACCGTCCGCCTCCAGAAGCTGGGAACGCTCCGACACTGGACGTTTCGAAGGAGAAGCAGCATTGGGCAGCCCGTTGTCTGAAAGGGCACAGGGAGGGCTCTCCTGCCGGAGGAGCAGGGGGTTGGGCTAGATGACCTCCGAGGTCCCTTCCATCTCCAGGGGTCGACGAGTCTGTAAGGGCTCCTGCCTGGGCAGGGGGTTGGAGTAGATGACCTCCGAGGTCCCTTCCATCTCCATTAGTCTACTATTCTGTAAGAGTTCCTGCCTGGGCAGGGGGTTGCACTAGATGACCTCCGAGGTCCCTCCCATCTCCATGAGTTTACGATTCTGTAAGGGTTCCTGCCTGGGCAAGGGGTTGGACTACATGACCTCCGAGGTCCCTTCCATCTCCATTGGTCTACGAGTCTGTAAGGGCTCCTGCCTGGGCAGGGGGTTGGACTAGATGACCTCCGAGGTCCCTCCCATCTCCATGGGTCGACGAGTCTGTAAGGGCTCCTGCCTGGGCAGGGGGTTGGACTAGATGACCTCTGAGGTCCCTTCCATCTCCATGAGTCTACGATTCTGTAAGGGTTCCTGCCTGGGCAGGGGGTTGGACTAGATGAGCTCCGAGGTCCCTTCCATCTCCATGAGTCTACGATTCTGTAAGGGTTCCTGCCTGGGCAGGGGGTTGGACTAGATGAGCTCCGAGGTCCCTCCCATCTCCATGAGTCTACGATTCTGTAAGGGTTTCTCCCTGGGCAGGGGGTTGGACTAGATGACCTCCGAGGTCCTTCCATCTCCCATTGGTCTACGAGTCTGTAAGGGTTGCTGCCTGGGCAGGGGGTTGGACTAGATGACCTCCGAGGTCCCTCCCATCTCCATTAGTCTACTATTCTGTAAGAGTTCCTGCCTGGGCAGGGGGTTGGACTAGATGACCTCCGAGGTCCCTTCCATCTCTATGAGTCTACTATTCTGTAAGGGTTCCTGCTTGGGCAGGGGGTTGGACTAGATGACCTCCGAGGTCCCTTCCCTCTCCATGAGTCTACGATTCTGTAAGGGTTCCTGCCTAGGCAGGGGGTTGGACTAGATGATCTCCGAGATCCCTCCCATCTCCATGAGTCTATGATTCTGTAAGGGTTTCTGCCTGGGCAGGGGGTTGGACTAGATGACCTCTGAGGTACTTTACATCTCCATGAGTCTACGATTCTGTAAACGTTACTGCCTAGGCAGTGGGTTGGACTAGATGACCTCCGAGGTCCCTCCCATCTCCATGAGTCTACGATTCTTTAAGGGTTGCTGCCTGGGCAGGGGGTTGGACTAGATGACCTCCGAGGTCCCTCCCATCTCCATTAGTCTACTATTCTGTAAGAGTTCCTGCCTGGGCAGGGGGTTGGACTAGATGACCTCCGAGGTCCCTTCCATCTCCATGAGTCTACTATTCTGTAAGGGTTCCTGCCTGGGCAGGGGGTTGGACTAGATGACCTCCGAGGTCCCTCCCATCTGCAGCATTATTAATATTATTATTAATATTATATTTTTATTATTCTCGTTCTGCCTTCAGGTGCTTTGGAGAATAGGTGGACACCCCGACCCTTCTTCTTTGGGGCAGCCCCTCTATCATGTCCCGCCCCCTAGTCCATCTAGGCAACCTCGGCTCTTTTATGACTGGTGGACTTCAACTCCCAGAATTCCTCAGCCAGCATGGGAGAAACTATGTCCCCTTCTTGACTGGTGGACTTCAACTCCCAGAATTCCTCAGCCAGCATGGGAGAAACTATGTCCCCTTTTTGACTTGTGGACTTCAGCTCCCAGAATTCCTGAGCCAGCATGTGGGAACTATGGCCCCTTCTTGACTGGTGGACTTCAACTCCCAGAATTCCTGAGCCAGCATGTGGGAACTATGGCCCCTTCGTGACTGGTGGACTTCAACTCCCAGAATTCCTGAGCCAGTATGAGGGAACTATGGCCCCTTTCTGACTTGTGGACTTCAACTCCCAGAATTCCTGAGCCAGCATGGGAGAAACTATGGCCCCTTCTTCACTGGTGGACTTCAACTCCCAGAATTCCTGATCCAGCATGGGGGAATATGGCCCCTTCTTGACTGGTGGATTTCAACTCCCAGAATTCCTCAGCCAGCATGGGAGAAACTATGGCCCCTTCGTGACTTGTGGACTTCAACTCCCAGAATTCCTGAGCTAGCATGAGGGAACTATGGCCCCTTGGTGACTTGTGGACTTCAACTCCCAAAATTCCTGAGCCAGCATGAGGGAACTATGGCCCCTTCTTGACTGGTGGACTTCAACTCCCAGAATTCCTGAGCCAGCATGAGGGAACTATGGCCCCTTCTTGACTTGTGGACTTCAACTCCCAGAATTCCTGAGCCAGCATGGGAGAAACTTTGTCCCCTTCGTGACTGGTGGACTTCAACTCCCAGAATTCCTGAGCCAGCATGGGAGAAACTGTGGCCCCTTTTTGACTGGTGGACTTCAACTCCCAGAATTCCTGAGCCAGCATGAGGGAACTATGGCCCCTTCGTGACTGGTGGACTTCAACGCCCAGAATTCCTGAGCCAGCATAGGAGAAACTTTGTGCCCTTCGTGACTGGTGGACTTCAACTCCCAGAATTCCTGAGCCAGCCTGGCTCAGCTTGGAAACCTCTCCCTTTGCCCTCAGCGTGGCTGACTCAGGAATTCTGGGAGTTGAAGTCCACCAGTCATAAAAGAGCCAAGGTGGCCTACCCCTGAGGCCTAGACAGACCCAATTCCGACCTTCTTCGTATGTTTTCAGCCTCCAGCCCCCTGATCATCTTTGTTGCTCTTCTCTGCACTCTTTCCAGAGTCTCAACATCTTTTTTTTTTCTCCCTCCATGTTGGGTGACCAAAACTGGATGCAGGATTCGAAGTGTGGTCTTAATAAAGCAGACATATGGCGCTACTCTCCCTTTGGTCAGTCGGTCCGCTGGAAGGGACCTTTGGTGGTCTTCCCACTGCTCAAGCAGGAGACCCTCACAGCATCGTGGAATAAGAGTGTTGGAAGGGACCCGGGAGGTCATCTAGCCCGACCCCCTGCTCGAGCAGGAGACCCTTACAGAATCATAGAATGAGAGAGCTGGAAGGGACCCGGGAGGTCATCTAGCCCGACCCCCTGCTCGAGCAGGAGACCCTTACAGAATCATAGAATGAGAGAGCTGGAAGGGACCCGGGAGGTCATCTAGCCCGACCCCCTGCTCGAGCAGGAGACCCGTACAGAATCATAGAATGAGAGAGCTGGAAGGGACCCGGGAGGTCATCTAGCTCGACCCCCTGCTCGAGCAGGAGACCCTTACAGAATCATAGAATGAGAGAGCTGGAAGGGACCCGGGAGGTCATCTAGCCCGACCCCCTGCTCGAGCAGGAGACCCTTACAGAATCATAGAATGAGAGAGCTGGAAGGGACCCGGGAGGTCATCTAGCCCGACCCCCTGCTCGAGCAGGAGACCCGTACAGAATCATAGAATGAGAGAGCTGGAAGGGACCCGGGAGGTCATCTAGCCCGACCCCCTGCTCAAGCAGGAGACCCGTACAGAATCATAGAATGAGAGAGCTGGAAGGGACCCTGGAGGTCATCTAGCCTGACCCCCTGCTCAAGCAGGAGACCCTCACAGAATCATAGAATGACAGAGCTGGAAGAGACCCTGGAGGTCATCTAGCCCGACCCCCTGCTCAAGCAGGAGACCTTTAAAGAATCATTAGAAGGGCAGAGTTGGACGGGACCCCGGAGGTCATCTAGCCCGACCCCCTGCTCAAGCAGGAGACCCTTAAAGAATCATAGAATGAGAGAGCTGGAAGGGACCTGGGAGGTCATCTAGCCCGACCCCCTGCTCAAGCAGGAGACCCTTACAGAATCATTAGAAGGGCAGAGTTGGAAGGGACCCCGGAGGTCATCTAGCCCGACCCCCTGCTCAAGCAGGAGACCCTTAAAGAATCATAAAATGAGAGAGCTGGAAGGGACCCGGGAGGTCATCTTGCCCGACCCCCTGCTCAAGCAGGAGACCCTTAAAGAATCATTAGAATTGCAGAGCTGGAAGGCACCCTGGAGGTCATCTAGCCCGACCCCCTGCTCAAGCAGGAGACCCTTAAAGAATCATAAAATGAGAGAGTTGGAAGGGACCCTGGAGGTCATCTAGCCTGACCCCCTGCTCAAGCAGGAGACCCGTACAGAATCATAGAATGAGAGAGCTGGAAGGGACCCTGGAGGTCATCTAGCCCGACCCCCTGCTCAAGCAGGAGACCCTTAAAGAATCATAGAATGACAGAGCTGGAAGGGACCCTGGAGGTCATCTAGCCTGACCCCCTGCTCAAGCAGGAGACCCTTAAAGAATCATAGAATGAGGGAGCTGGAAGGGACCCGGGAGGTCATCTAGCCTGACCCCCTGCTCAAGCAGGAGACCCTTAAAGAATCATAGAATGACAAAGCTGGAAGGGACCCTGGAGGTCATCTAGCCCGACCCCCTGCTCAAGCAGGAGACCTTTAAAGAATCATTAGAAGGGCAGAGTTGGAAGGGACCCCGGAGGTCATCTAGCCCGACCCCCTCCTCAAGCAGGAGACCCTTACAGAATCATAGAATGAGGGAGCTGGAAGGGATCCGGGAGGTCATCTAGCCCGACCCCCTGCTCAAGCAGGAGACCCTTAAAGAATCATTAGAATTGCAGAGCTGGAAGGCACCCTGGAGGTCATCTAGCCCGACCCCCTGCTCAAGCAGGAGACCCTTAAAGAATCATAAAATGAGAGAGTTGGAAGGGACCCTGGAGGTCATCTAGCCTGACCCCCTGCTCAAGCAGGAGACCTGTACAGAATCATAGAATGAGAGAGCTGGAAGGGACCCTGGAGGTCATCTAGCCCGACCCCCTGCTCAAGCAGGAGACCCGTACAGAATCATAGAATGAGAGAGTTGGAAGGGACATTGCAGGTCTTCTAGTCCTTGAGCAGGGAGTAGGACTAGACAGGATCTGGAATGTTCCTTTCAATTGTTATTCTATATCTATATATCTATATATGTTTGTCTGTCTGTCTATCATCTATCTATCTATCTTGTCTGTCTAATCTATCATCTATCTGTCTGTGTCTGTCATCTATCTTGTCTGTCTAGTCTATCATCTATCTGTCTAATCTATCAGTGTCTGTCATCTATCTATCTGTCTAGTCCAGGGGTAGGCAACCTCGGCTCTTTTATGACTCATGGACTTCAACTCCCAGAATTCCTGAGTCATGTTGACTCAGGAATTCTGGGAGTTGAAGTCCATGAGTCATAAAAGAGCCGAGGTTGCCTACCCCTGGTCTAGTCTATCATCTGTCTATCATCTATCTTGTCTAGTCTATCATCTGTCTGTCTATCATCTATCTTGTCTAATCTATCATCTATCTGTGTCTGTCTATGATCTATCTATCTTGTCTAACCTATCATCTGTGTCTGTCTAATCTATCATGTCTGTGTCTGTCTATCATCTATCTATCTTGTCTATGTATCTTGTCTGTCTATCATCTATCTGTCTATCATCTATCTTGTCTATCATCTGTCTGTGTTTATCATCTATCTTGTCTAATCTATCATCTATATCATCTATCTATCTTGTCTAATCTATCATCTATCTGTGTCTGTCTAATCTAGGGGTCTTCAAACTTGGCCCTTTTATGACTTGTGGACTTCAACTCCCAGAATTCCTCAGCCAGGTATGCTGGCTGAGGAATTCTGGGAGTTGAAGTCCACAAGTCATAAAAGGGCCAAGTTTGAAGACCCCTGGACTCTAATCTATCATGTCTGTGTCTGTCTATCATCTATGTATCTTGTCTATGTATCTTGTCTATCATCTATCTGTCTATCATCTATCTATCTATCTATCTTGTCTGTCTAGTCTATCATGTGTCTGTCTATCATCTATCTAATCTCTGTCTGTCTAATCTATCATCTGTTTGTGTCTGTCTGTCTGTCTGTCTGTCTGTCTGTCTGTCTATCTATCTATCTATCTATCTATCTATCTATCTATCTATCTATCTATCTATCTATCTGTTTGGAACATGGCTGAAGATCCAAAACAAAACAAAGTCACTTGGAATTCCAGCAACAAAGTTTTTATTTCAAAAGAAGCGTTTGCAAAGGCTTGGTGGACTGAAACCCACACAGTTCAGCCACACCTTAGTTGTTTGACACATTTTTATATCCTATCCCCAACGCAGATCCCCCCTCCCCTTTCGTACTCGACGTCCCTTCCCTAATCATCCGATAAACTTTCCGGACCGCCTAAAATCGCTGTCCCTCCCATGTTCCAGGAAGCCCCTTTGTTCACATCCTATCTTTCACCGTCTAATTTTGTTACCACAGTCCGTCTCCTATCGTTGTTTCGAGATTTCCTCTTACAATTTGTAACTTCTGCTTTTCACATTTGTACTTGTCAAATACTTAAGAGAAAATATTATTTCTGATCCGTTGGCTTCTGCTTCAACCTTTAGACTCATTAGAAATTTCTGAATAATGCTTTTATTTCTTTCATATCTAATCTGTCAATTTATGTATTATTTATCTGATCGGATGTACATATCTGATTGTATCTCTCTGTCAATTTATGTATTATCTATCTATCTAATCTGTCAATTTATGTATTATCTTTCTATCTGATCGGATCTATCTGATTGTATCTCTCTGTCAATTTATGTATTATCTATCTAATCTGTCAATTTATGTATTTTCTTTCTATCTGATCGGATCTATCTGATTGTATCTCTCTGTCAATTTATGTATTATCTATCTATCTAATCTGTCAATTTATGTATTATCTTTCTATCTGATCGGATCTATCTGATTGTATCTCTGTCAATTTATGTATTATCTATCTAATCTGTCAATTTATGTATTATCTTTCTATCTGATCGGATCTATCTATCTGATTGTATCTCTGTCAATTTATGTATTATCTATCTGTCTAATCTGTCAATTTATGTATTATCTTTCTATCTGATCGGATCTATCTGTATCTCTGTCAACTTATGTATTATCTATCTAATCTGTCAATTTATGTATTATCTTTCTATCTGATCGGATCTATGTATCTGATTGTATCTCTGTCAATTTATGTATTATCTTTCTATCTGATCGGATCTATGTATCTGATTGTATCTCTGTCAATTTATGTATTATCTTTCTATCTGATCGGATCTATGTATCTGATTGTATCTCTGTCAATTTATGTATTATCTTTCTATCTGATCGGATCTATGTATCTGATTGTATCTCTGTCAATTTATGTATTATCTATCTATCTATCTATCTATCTATCTAATCTGTCAATTTATGTATTATCTCTCTATCTGATCGGATCTATCTGATTGTATCTCTCTGTCAATTTAGGTATTATCTATCTAATCTGTCAATTGATGTATCACCTATTATCTATATCTATCTACACACACACACACACACACACACACACAGGCGGGGGGCGGCCTTCCCCAACCTGGCGCCCCCCAGTTCTGGCTTTGCTTTTTTGTAATGTATGTGTGTATGAGTATATACAGAGAAACATACAAACACACATATATCCAATTTTTTTGAGATAGATTAGATATACAGATAGATAGATATAGAGAATAGATGATACATCAATTGACAGATTAGATAGATAGATAATACCTAAATTGACAGAGATACAAACAGATAGATCCGATCAGATAGAGAGATAATACATAAATTGACAGATTAGATAGATAATACATAAATTGACAGATACAATCAGATAGATCCGATCAGATAGAGAGATAATACATAAATTGACAGATTAGATAGATAATACATAAATTGACAGAGATACAATCAGATAGATAGATCCGATCAGATAGAAAGATAATACATAAATTGACAGATACAATCAGATAGATCGGATCAGATAGAAAGATAATACATAAATTGACAGATACAATCAGATAGATCCGATCATATAGAAAGATAATACATAAATTGACAGATTAGATAGATAGATAATACATAAATTGACAGAGAGATACAATCAGATAGATCCGATCAGATAGAAAGATATTACATAAATTGACAGATTAGATAGATAATACATAGACAGAGATACAATCAGATAGATAGATCCGATCAGATAGAGAGATAATACATAAATTGACAGATTAGATAGATAATACATAAATTGAGAGATACAATCAGATAGATCCGATCAGATAGAAAGATATTACATAAATTGACAGATTAGATAGATAGATAATACATAAATTGACAGAGATACAGATAGATAGATCCTATCAGATAGAAAGATAATACATAAATTGACAGATACAATCAGATAGATCGGATCAGATAGAAAGATAATACATAAATTGACAGATTAGATAGATAGATAATACATAAATTGACAGAGATATATTTATTTATTTATTCCCCCCCCCACCCGGAAGGGAAGCCGCTTCCCTTCCTAAAACTGCCGCTCTCTCCCTCTTCTCTCGATGGCTCTTGCAACCCGGCGCGTTGAGAATCAGGAAGAGACGCGGCGGGAACCTGTGCGGTTATGACCGGAAGTTACGTCAATAGCGTATGTAGAGGCGCCGGAAACGCAGGACCTGAGGCGCGTCCTCGCCCCGGCTCTGAGGGGATAAAAAAACAGCGCGTTCCGCCGATTGCCACGGTAAAGAGCACCGGAAATTCCGTCAAGAGGTCCCTGCGCGCGCCGGAAATGCGTCGTCGAGGCGCCATGACTCTGCGCTGAGGGGAAAGTAAGAAGCGTCGTTGCTTGGATACCTGAAAGATCCGGTGAAAAAGGACCGGAAATTGCGTCATGACGCGCCTGCGCGTAATGGAATACAGACCTGAGGCGCCTTACGGCTCCGCCCTAAAGGGTGCAGAAAAAAAACAAAAACACGAAGGTTAGGTGCCTCAAAGACCCAGTGAAGGACAGGAAGTTGCGTCGAGTTCCTGCGCGCGCCGGAAGTGCGGCCCTGAGACGCGTCATGCCTCCGTGCTGAAGGAAAAAAAACCCCCCGAAGTTTGTGTAACTCAAGGCCCGCTGAAGACCGGACGTTGCGTCATGATGTTCGTGCGCGCGCCGGAAGTACGCCCTTATGTCGCGTCATGGTACCTCGCTGAGGAAAAAAAAAAAAGGCAACGAAACTTGGCTATCTCAAAGGCCCTTAGAAGGACCGGAAGGTGCGTCATGAGGTCCCTGCGTGCGCCGGAAATGCGGCCCTGACGCGCGTCAGCGCTATGGGAAAAAGAAAAAGTAACGAAGCTTGGCTATGTCAAAAGGCCCGTTGAAGGACCGGAAGTTGCGTCATGAGATCCCTGCGCGCTCCTGAAGTGCGGCCCTGAGGCGCGTCAGGGCTCCTGGGCTGAAGGAAAAAAAAAAGAAACGAAGCTTGTGTTCCTAAAAGGCCTGGTGAAAAAAGACCGGAAGTTGCGTCACGTCGTCTCAGCGGGTTCCGGCGCACGCCGGAAGTGCGGCCCTGAGGCGCGTCACGGCTCCTGCGCCGAAGGGGAAAGAAAAAAAAGAAAAAGCAACGAAGCTTGGCTACTTGAAAGGCCCGTGTAAGGAGGACCGGAAGTTGCGTCCCGAGATCCCTACGCGCTCCGGAAGTGCGGCCCTGAGGCCCGTCAGGGCTCCGCGGTGAGGGGGGGTGGGTGGGAGGAAAAGAAAAAGAAACGAAGCTTGGCTACCTCAAAGGCCCGCTGAAGAAGGACCAGAAGATGCCTCATAAGATCTCTTCCCGTTGCCGGAAGTGCAATCCTGAAGCGCGTCAGGGCCCCGCTGTGAGGGTGGGGCGTTGGGGGTGGCAAAAAGGAAAAAAAACCCCGAAACTTGGCTACCTGAAAGGCCCGGTGAAGAAAAGCCGGGTGAAGAAAGGCCGGAAGTTGCGTCACGTCGTCTCAGCGACTTCCGGCGCGCGCCGGAAGTGCGGCCCTGAGGCGCGTCACGGCTCCTGCGCTGAAGGGGAAAGAAAAAAAAAAGAAAAAGCAACGAAGCTTGGCTACCTGAAAGGCCCGCTGAAGAAGGACCGGACGTTGCGTCATGAGATCTCTCCCCGTCGCCGGAAGTGCGGCCCTGAAGTGCCTCAGGGCCCCGCTGTGAGGGGAGGGGGGGGAGGAAAAGTTAAAAAAAAAAAAGAAACGAAACTTGGCTACCTGAAAGGCCCGCTGCAGAAAGGCCGGAAGTGGCGTCACGTTGCGCCGGAACTGAGGCCCTGAGGCGCGTCACGGCTCCTGCGCTGAAGGGGAAAGAAAAAAAAAAGAAAAAGCAACGAAGCTTGGCTACCTGAAAGGCCCGCTGAAGAATGGCCGGAAGTGGCGTCACGTTGCGCCGGAAGTGCGGCCCTGAGGCGCGTGACGCCTCCTGCGCTGAAGGGGAAAGAAAAAAAAAAAAAAGAAAAAGCAACGAAGCTTGGCTACCAGAAAGGCCCGCTGAAGACGGACCGGAAGTTGCGTCATGAGATCTCTCCCCGTCGCCGGAAGTGCAATCCTGAAGCGTCCTAGGGCCCCGCTGTGAGGGGAGGGGGGGAAAGGAAAAGTTAAAAAAAAAAAGAAACGAAACTTGGCTACCTGAAAGGCCCGCTGCAGAAAGGCCGGAAGTGGCGTCACGTTGCGCCGGAAGTGAGGCCCTGAGGCGCGTCACGGCTCCTGCGCTGAAGGGGAAAGAAAAAAAAGAAAGAAAAAGCAACGAAGCTTGGCTACCTGAAAGGCCCGCTGAAGAATGGCAGGAAGTGGCGTCACGTTGCGCCGGAAGTGCGGCCCTGAGGCGCGTCCCGGCTCCTGCGCTGAAGGGGAAAGAAAAAAAAAAAGAAAAAGCAACGAAGCTTGGCTACCTGAAAGGCCCGCTGAAGACGGACCGGAAGTTGCGTCATGAGATCTCTCCCCGTCGCCGGAAGTGCGGCCCTGAAGCGCCTCAGGGCCCCGCTGGGAGGGGAGGGGAGGGGAAAAGTTTTTTTAAAAAAAGAAACGAAACTTGGCTACCTGAAAGGCCCGCTGCAGAAAGGCCGGAAGTGGCGTCACGTTGCGCCGGAAGTGAGGCCCTGAGGCGCGTCACGGCTCCTGCGCTGAAGGGGAAAGAAAAAAAAAAAAGAAAAAGCAACGAAGCTTGGCTACCTGAAAGGCCCGCTGAAGAATGGCCGGAAGTGGCGTCACGTTGCGCCGGAAGTGCGGCCCTGAGGAGCGTCACGTCTCCTGCGCTGAAAGGGAAAGAAAAAAAAAAAAGAAAAAGCAACGAAGCTTGGCTACCAGAAAGGCCCGCTGAAGACGGACCGGAAGTTGCGTCATGAGATCTCTCCCCGTCGCCGGAAGTGCAATCCTGAAGCGTCCTAGGGCCCCGCTGTGAGGGGAGGGGGGGGAAGGAAAAGTTAAAAAAAAAAGAAACGAAACTTGGCTACCTGAAAGGCCCGCTGCAGAAAGGCCGGAAGTGGCGTCACGTTGCGCCGGAAGTGAAGCCCTGAGGCGCGTCATGGCCCCGCGCTGAGGGCGAGGGGAAAAAAAAGAAGAAGAAGCGGAGCGTCCGGCTCTTGCCTTGCTTTGCCCTGGCCGGGCCTAGTCGGCCAATGGCGCCCATGGGGATCCGCCTTTCCCCTCTCGGGGTGGCCGTCTTTTGCCTGCTGGGCCTGGGCGTCCTCTACCACCTCTACTCGGGCTTCCTGGCCGGCCGCTTCGCCGCTTTCCTGCTGGGCGGGCCACCCGGCGGGCCTCCCGGCGGCTTGGTCGACCTGAGGGAGCTGCTGGCGGCCTCGGTGGCGGCGGCGGTCCGCGGCGGGCTGGAGGTGCGTCGGGTCCGCGAAGGCAACGCCCTCCACGCCCGGGCCAAGGGCAAGACCCGCGAGGGAGCCGAGGAGAAGATGACCAGAGGCGACCTGCTCTCCAACCGGCAGATGTATTTCCTGCTCAAGGCCGCCTTCCCCGCCGTCCAGGTGCGGGGGGGGGGGAGGAGGGGAGGGGCGACAAGGACTCCAAAGCCCATCGGGCTCCGGGTCTTTGGAGGCGGGAGGGAAGGAAGGAAGGAAGCGCCAGCCTCTGGCCTTGGCCCTCCTGGGGGGTTGGGAGGGGTGTCAAACGCCCTCCCTGCAGAGCAGGCTTTGCCAGAGGGATGGCAGGGGAAGGGTGGGGGAGGACTCGGGCTCCCAGAATCCCCCCCCCAGCCAGCCTGGCTGGAGAGGGGAGGACTCCAAATCCCAGAGTTCCCAGCCACATGCTTTAAGAGGGGAGGACTCCAACTGCCAGAATCCCCCCAGCCAGCCTCCCTTAAGAGGGGAGGACTCCAAATCCCAGAGTTCCCTGCTAGCGGGAAATGATTCGGGGAGAACTCCAAATCCCAGAGTTCCCAGCTAGCGGGAAATTAATAGGGGAGGACTCCAAATCCCAGAGGTCCCGGCCACATGCTTTAAGAGGGGAGGACTCCAACTGCCAGAATCCCCCCAGCCAGCCTCCCTTAAGAGGGGAGGACTCCAAATCCCAAAGTTCCCAGCCATCATGCCTCAAGAGGGGAGGACTCCAACTGCCAGAATCCCCCCAGCCAGCCTGCCTTAAGAGGGGAGGACTCCAAATCCCAGAGTTCCCAGCCACATGTTTTAAGAGGGGAGGACTCCAACTGCCAGAATCCCCCCAACCAGCCTGCCTTAAGAGGGGAGGACTCCAAATCCCTGAGTTCCCAGCCACCATGCCTCAAGAGGGGAGGACTCCAACTGCCAGAATCCCCCCAGCCAGCGTGCCTTAAGAGGGGAGGACTCCAAATCCCAGAGTTCCCAGCCACCATGCCTCAAGAGGGGAGGACTCCAACTGCCAGAATCCCCCCAGCCAGCCTGCCTTAAGAGGGGAGGACTCCAAATCCCAGAGTATGCCTCAAGAGGGGAGGACTCCAACTGCCAGAATCCCCCCAGCCAGCCTGCCTTAAGAGGGGAGGACTCCAAATCCCAGAGTTCCCAGCCACCATGCCTCAAGAGGGGAAGACTCCAACTGCCAGAATCCCCCCAGCCAGCCTGCCTTAAGAGGGGAGGACTCCAAATCCCAGAGTTCCCAGCCACCATGCCTCAAGAGGGGAGGACTCCAACTGCCAGAATCCCCCCAGCCAGCGTGCCTTAAGAGGGGAGGACTCCAAATCCCAGAGTTCCCAGCCACCATGCCTCAAGAGGGGAGGACTCCAACTGCCAGAATCCCCCCAGCCAGCCTGCCTTAAGAGGGGAGGACTCCAAATCCCAGAGTTCCCAGCTAGCGGGAAATTAATAGGGGAGGACTCCAAATCCCAGAGGTCCCAGCCACATGCTTTAAGAGGGGAGGACTCCAACTGCCAGAGTTCCCAGCCTTGCATGCCTTAAGCGGGGAGGACTTCCACTCCCAGAATCTCCCCCAGCCAGCGTGCCTGAAGAGGGGAGGACTCCAAATCCCAGAGTTCCCAGCCCTGCATGCCTCAAGAGGGGAGGACTCCAAATCTCAGAGTTCCCAGCTACCAGGAAATTAATAGGGGAGGACTCCAAATCCCAGAGTTCCCAGCCACATTCTTTAAGAGGGGAAGACTCCAACTACCAGAATCCCCCCAGCCAGCCTGCCTTAAGATTTCCCATCACTCCCAGCCAGCCCTTCGTGCAAGGAGAAGCTGGGCGGACTTCGACCGCCAGGCTTCCCAGCCAGCCATCTCTGCAAGGCGATGTTGGGGTGGACTACGATTCCCAGGCTTCCCAGCCAGACCTTCACACAAGGGGAAGCCGGGTGGGCTTCAGCTCCCAGAATTCCCCCCCTTCCAGCCTGCTTGGAGAGGGCTGAACTTCAACTCCCATCATTCCCAGCCAGCCCTGGATGCAAGGGGCATCCGAGTGGAGCCGGACTCCCTAGGATGCAAGTTAATTTTCAACCAGGGCGATGGTGGTTTCCATTGTTTGCAGAGGGTGGCAACTGCTCTGGCAGATGGTTTAGCCGGGTAATTGGAAAATTACTATTTGTAGTAAGAATCGGAGGTCGGTTATATTATTCAAAGACGAGAATACCTGTGGAGAAACTCTAGTAAATATTATACCAGGCGGTTGTATAAATAAATGTAACTGGGAGCGGGCTGAGCTGACGTATACTTACTACGTGTAAGTAAGCTAATTAACTTTTCCACGTCAAACCATCGACGTAACAACGCAAGGGGGGATTTGTTTGGGGACTGAAAAGCACGGACAGGGAAGACTATTTGGCGAAGAACGCGAGCCAGAATAAGACTGAAGAAAATGCGTGAGACTTAACATAAATATACTCAAATAGATCAGATGTGTACTTTGAATACCAGACGCTGTTGCGAGGTGTGATAAAAGGAAGCTTTGGTCCTTTATAACGTAGAAGTATAAATATTAATAGTTCGGTTTTGGGAGACGATCAAGGTCCTAATCGATTCCCCCCCCCCAGTTTTTAATTTCCCCTTGGTGTTTCACTTTTAACCCTTCTTGGCATTTAAGAGTTTCCAAGTTTTAAGTCGCCAAAGTTTCCGTTTGTCACAATTCATCCCAAAGGCTAATTATTCAGACTACAAATCTTGGATATGTTACTATTTTTCACCGACTAGATGACCTCCGAGGTCCCTCCCAACTCTGTTATTCTGTAAGGGTCTCCTGCTTGAGCAGGGGGTTGGACTAGGTGACCTCCATGGTCCCTTCCAGCCGTCTTCTGCTTTTGGTGACCTGGCCAGCGAAAAAGTCAACGGGGAGGAAACGTCGTCGTAAAATGGGGGGGGGGTGAGCACGGCAAGGCTGCCTTCACCGAGGTTTCGCTTAGCGAACGTAAATGTTGGGGGCTGAGCGCTGGTCGTTAACTGGAGGACCCCCGGCAAGCTCACATTGAGGGCGGGTTCTCGCTTCCAGTCGAGGCGCTTACGCCAGGAGCCCGTCAGCCACAAGCCGGCCCCAGTGCAAACGGGCGAAAGCTCGGTGAGGCAACCGAAAAGCAGAAGTTGCACCATTGTGGTAGCTTGTTGCAATTTACCACCCCCCCCAACGTCAAGCAACAGCTGGCCATAGATAAGATAGATAGATGAGAGAGAGGGAGGGAGAGATGATAGATAGACAGATTGGATGGGTGGGTGGATAGATGGATTGATGGGCATATAAGAGATAGATAGATAGATAGATAGATAGATAGATAGATAGATAGATAGATAGATAGAAAGATGATTAGATAGATAGATAGATAGATAGATAGATAGATAGATAGATAGATAGATAGATAGATGATAGATAGATGAGAGGGGGAGAGATGATAGATAGAGAGACAGATTGGATGGATGGATGGGTGGATAGATGGATTGATGGGCATATAAGATATAGACAGATAGATAGATAGATAGATAGATAGATAGATAGATAGAAAGATGATTAGATAGATAGATAGATAGATAGATAGATGATAGATAGATGAGAGGGGGAGAGATGATAGATAGAGAGACAGATTGGATGGATGGATGGGTGGATAGATGGATTGATGGGGATATAAGATATAGACAGACAGACAGACAGATAGATAGATAGATAGATAGATAGATAGATAGATAGATAGATAGATAGATAGATGGATGAGAGGGGAAGAGAGAGATGATAGACAGATTTGATGGATGGGTGGGTGGATAGATGGATTGATGGGGATATAAGAGATAGATAGATAGATAGATAGATGATATAGATAGATAGATAGATAGATAGATAGATAGATAGATAGATAGATAGAGTGAAAGATGATATAGATAGAGTGAAAGATGAGATAGATAGATAGATAGATAGATAGATAGATAGATAGATAGATAGATAGATAGATAGATAGATATAGATAGATAGATAGATAGATAGATACAGATGGACAGACTGATACTCAAACAGACCGATTTACCTAGATGAGATAGAAGGTAGATAGGTAGCTAAATAGATACGTAGATACATAGAAAAATAGATTCGAATGGACGGATAGACAGAGAGACCTTGGTGGAAAAATAGCATCTCCAACAGGCAGCCAGAAAATGCAACGATTTTGTGGGTTTTCGAGTCGACGTCATTTTCGGAGAGGAACTCCTGGCTTGATTAAGAAGCAAACATAGTATAGACTGTGGGGTCCTTGGTGATCTCTGAGCTGGCTGGTTTCCTTGCAGACATTTCGTGACCCAAGTAGGGAACGTCATCAGTGCTAGAAGAGAGGAGGAGGAGGAGAGAAAGAAAAAGAAAGAAAGAGAAATTGGGCTGTGGGCTCCTTGATGCTCTCTGAGCTGGGTGGTTTCCTTGCGGACGTTTCGTGACCCAACTAGGGAACGTCATCAGTGCTAGAAGGAGGAGGAGGAAAAGGAGGAAGACGGTGGGGTCCTCGGTGCCCTCTGAGCTGGGTTGTTTCCTTACAGATGTTGCATGACCCAACTAGGGAACGCCATCAGTGCTAGTTGGCGGGGGGTGTGTGGAGGAGGAGGAGGAGGAGAAGGACTGCGGGGACCTTGACGTCTGCAAAGGGATAAATCCCCGGGCCGGTTTCTCACCCCCCGGCTCCTTTGTGCTCCGTCTCCAGATCAACACGGAAGAAGGGGTGGACGAAAACGACCCGGAGCCCGTCTCCTGGGACCGCACCGTTCCCGAAGAGATCGCCCGGCGGGTCCAGCCGAAGCTGGTCCAGCCTGAGAGCGTCACGGTCTGGATCGACCCCTTGGACGCCACGCAGGAGTACACAGGTAGAGCGGGCCGAACTCGCTTTTCCGAGAGGTCGCCACATTCGAAGCTCAAAATACCGAAGGAACGTTTTTCATCCCGGCCCGGGGTGGTGGTGGTGGTGGTGTCGTCAAACCAAATCAAGGGAAGTTCAGGACGATGGGAAGGGCGGTCCTTTGGCTCCCGCGACGGGACGCCGCCCGGTTTTCCCGTTAGGGGACGTTAAAGGAAGATGGGAAGTAGGGCGGTCCTCTGGTCCCGTGACAGGACGCCGTCCGGGTTGGGGGGAGGAGCCGGGAACGGCCGTTCTAGAGACGTGTGTGAGAATGAGGGCGAAGACAGGTCCTTCTCAATGGTTCCCACTATCTTATGTTTTACGCGGCAAGTCGCCTACTTCAGCTCGGCAAGATTCTGCCTATCGGTGAGGCACAATATAGCTCATCTCGAATTGACGGTCGCAGCGTCCCGGGGACCCGTAGATCGAAATCCAGACGCTGGGCAACCGGCTCGTATTTACGACGGTTGCAGGGTCCCTGGGGCCACCTGATCAAAATCCAGATGCCTGGCAACTGGTTCCTACTTACGACCGTTGCAACGGTTCGGAGTCACGTGATCGAAAAATTCAGGTGCCTGGCAACCGATTCATCGTTACGACGGTCACAGCGTCCTGGGGTCACGGGGATCGAAATCCAGACGCTGGGCAACCGACTTTTCTTTACGACGGTCACCGCCTCCCGGGGACCCGTAGATCGAAATCCAGACACTTGGCAACCGGACTCGTATTGACGACGGTCGTATAGCGTCCCCGGGGTCACGTGGATCGAAATCCAGACGCTGGGCAACCGGACTCGTGTTTACGACGGTCGCAGCGTCCCCAGGGGTCACATTTTGGCAGGGAAGCAAGGACTATTGGCGAGGCCTTTTGTGTTTGTGTGTGTATGTGTGTGTGTGTGTGTTTCCCTTGTTGTCTCACCGACGTGAACGTTTCACGGTTTGGTTTTGTGTTTTTTCCCCTCTCCATTTTTTTTAGAGAATCTTTTTTTCTTTAAACAAGTTTTCCGATTTAACATCAAAATCTTTAGAAAGCACCGTTGTGACTCGGTAATCAAAAGGCGCAATAAACGGAGTTTTTAGTGCCTATCTCATCTTACATTATCAGGACATTATATTTCCCTTAACATTTAATATAAAACATGCTGATCAACGAGAACATTTCTAACAAGAACCTGCTCCGTGAAAAGAACGATCAGTCCGTTTTTCGTTACACATCTCCCGTGTCCTGGTTTACAATTTTTTCCCTGATTTTTAATTTTGATTTGAGCGTTCACGTTTAACATCCCTAATAGCATCCGTAACCCAAATTTCCCTTATTCTGCTTACGCAAAAGGTGTCGCGTCTAAAATAAACCTACCGGTAATTACGTAGATGGGTAAATTCTAGTTTTGTTTCATAAACGTCGTCTAGTTCTCGTCCTGATTTGCATCCCCGCTTACTAACATGAGAACCCTAGATTTGTCCAATCTTATTTTTACTGAACGCGTATCCTTGTTTGGCTTTGAAGTCTAGCTAATTTTTCGTTTTTTAGTTGAAGTATTCGCATTTAACCTTGCACGCCCGTAGCGGCATCCGTAACCCCAAATTTCCCTCATTCCGCTTACGCAAAAGGTGTCGCGTCTAAAATAAACCTAATTACCTAGATGGGTAAATTCTACTTTTGTTTCATAAACGTCGTCTAGTTCTCGTCCTGATTTGCATCCCCGCTTAACTAACACGAGAACCCTAGATTTGTCCAATCTTATTTTTACTGAACGCGTATCCACGTTTGGTTTGGAATTCTTCGCTCGTTCTTCCGTTTTTCGTTGAAAACGTTTTCGCGTTTAACCTTGGAACGCCCGTCACGGGCATCCGTAACCGCAAATTTCCACTCTTTTCCCTTGTTCAGAGAATCTGGTCCAGTACGTCACGACCATGGTTTGCGCGGCGGTGGATGGTAAGCCAGTAATCGGAGTCATCCATAAGCCGTTTTCCGGATACACCGGTACGTGGCTAAACTTAAATTTCCTTTCAACGCACAATAACGTCGCCTCCTTGCGCGCTAGGGCGGGGGTTCCCTCGATCTTGGCGGGAGGAGGAGGAGGAGGAGGAGGAGGAGGAGGAGGAGGAGGAGGAGGAGGAGGAGGAGGAAGGACTGTGGGCTCCTTTGGTGCTCTCTGAGCTGGGTGGTTTCCTTGCACACATTTCATGACCCAAGTAGGGAACGTCATCAGGGCTAGAAGGGAGGGGGGTTTGTGAAGAGGAGGAGGAGGAGGAGGAGGAGGACCTATCTATCTATCTCGTCTGTCATCTCACCGTCTATCATCCATCTGCCTGTCTGTCTCTCTGTCTATCTCTATAATCTATATCTACATATCATCATTCTATCTCTCTATCATATCTCTATGTATCTATATCGTCATTTATCTATCTATATCTGTATATATCATATTCTGTCTATATCGTTTTCTGTCTATATCATATCTATATCATCATTCTATCTCTATCTATGCCTATCTATGTCTGTCTATATCTCTATTCTATATATCATTCTATCGTATCTATATCTATTTCTATCATTCTATCTCTTATCATATCTCTATATATCTCTTTATCATATTCTGTCTATATGTATCGTTCTCTGTCTATATCATATCTATATTTCTATCATCGTTATCTATCACATTCTCTGTCTATATATATCTTATCATATTCTGTCTATAGCTATGTATCATTCTCTGTCTATATCATATTTATATCATTCTATATATATTCTATCTCTATCATCATTCATGGCATCTGGCCCTCTCAATTCCTGGCAAATAGATGGGGAAGAAATGGAGGTAGTGACAGATTTTGTTTTCCTGGGCTCCAAGATCACTGCAGATGGGGACTGTAGCCAAGAAATTAAAAGACGCTTGCTCCTGGGGAGGAAAGCCATGGCAAATCTAGACAGCACACTAAAAAGCAGAGACATCACCCTGTCAACAAAAGTGCGTATAGTCAAGGCTATGGTCTTCCCAGTTGCAATGTATGGCAGTGAAAGTTGGACCATAAGAAAGGCTGAGCGCCAAAGAATTGAGGCCTTTGAACTCTGGTGCTGGAGAAGACTCCTGCGAGTCCCTTGGACTGCAAGGCGATCAAACCGGTCAGTCCTAGAGGAGATCAACCCTGACTGCTCTTTAGAAGGCCAGATCCTGAAGCTAAAACTCAAATACTTTGGCCACCTAATGAGAAGGAAGGACTCACTGGAGAAGAGCCTAATGCTGGGAAAGATCGAGGGCAATAGAAGAAGGGGACGACAGAGAATGAGGTGGCTGGATGGAGTCACTGAAGCAGTAGGTGTGAGCTTAAATGGACTCCAGAAGATGGTAGAAGACAGGAAGGCCTGGAGGAATGTTGTCCATAGGGTCGCGATGGGTCGGACACGACTTCGCAGCTAACAACAACAATCATCATTCTATCTCTATATCATATCTCTATCATCATTCTATCTTTATTATATTCTCTCTCTATATCTATCTCTGTCTATATATCTCTATCATTATTCTAGCTATTTATATATGTCTCTATATATATGTCTGTCTGTATATCTATTCTATATATCATTCTATCATATCTATATCTCTTTCTATCATTCTATATCATATTCTCTATATCTCTTATCATATTCTGTCTATCATTCTCTGTCTACATCATATCTATACCTGTTTCTATCATCATTGTATCTATCTTTATCATATTCTCTGTCTATATATCTCTTATCATATTCTGTCTATAGCTATGTATCATTCTCTGTCTATATCATATTTATATCATTCTATATATATTCTGCCAGGGACGCGGTGGCTCAGTGGGTTAGGACGCTGAGCTTGTCGATCAGTAGGTCGGCAGTTTGGCGGGTCGAATCCCGAGTGCCGCATAACAGAGTGAGCGCCTGTTACTCGTCCCAGCTTCTGCCCACCTAGCAGTTCGAAAGCACGTAAAAATGCAAGTAGAAAAATAGGGACCACTACGGTGGGAAGGGAACAGCGTTCCGTGCGCCTTTGGTGTCTAGTCATGCCGGCCACATGACCACGGAGACGTCCTCGGACAAACGCTGGCTCTTCGGCTTTGAAACAGAGATGAGCACCGGCCCCTAGAGTCGGAAACGACTAGCACGCATGTGCGGGGGAACCTTTACCTTTACCTTATATATATTCTATCTCTATCATCATTCTATCTCTATATCACATCTCTATCATCATTCTATCTTTATTATATTCTCTCTGTATCTATCTCTGTCTATATATCTCTATCATCATTCTAGCTATTTATATATATATTTTTTATTTTATTTTAATTCCATTTTATATCCCGCCCTTCTCCGAAGACTCAGGGCGGCTTACAAGCTTAGCAGTAGCCTTCATTCTATGTATATGCCTGCTTATTAGGGCTTTCATACACCCCCCCAAGCGGCATTATTACAAAGTCAGCTTAATTGCCCCCAACAATCTGGGTCCTCATTTTACCTACCTCGGAAGGATGGAAGGCTGAGTCAACCTTGAGCCTGGTGGGATGCGAACCTGCAATAATTGCAGGCAGCTGGTGTTACTTAAGGAGGCATTAGCCCACTGCATATATGTCTCTATATATCTATATGTCTGTCTGTATATCTATTCTATATATCATTCTATCATATCTATATCTCTTTCTATCATTCTATATCATATTCTCTATATCTCTTATCATATTCTGTCTATCATTCTCTGTCTACATCATATCTATACGTTTCTATCATCATTGTATCTATCTTTATCATATTCTCTGTCTATATATCTCTTATCATATTCTGTCTATAGCTATGTATCATTCTCTGTCTATATCATATCATCATTCTATATCTATCTATCTATATCTATCTATCTATCTATCATCTATCTATCTATCTATCTATCATTTATCTATCTATATATTCTATAAATCTATCCATTTATCCACCTAGCTAGCTAGCTATCATCTATCTATCTATCTATCTATCTATCTATCTATCTATCTATCTATCTATCTATCATTTATCTATCTATATATTCTATAAATCTATCCATTTATCCACCTAGCTAGCTAGCTATCATCTATCTATCTATCTATCTATCTATCTATCTATCTATCTATCTATCTATCTAGTCTACCTCTATCTGCATATCTATCCATCCACCCTTCCTTCTTTCCTTCCTTCCATCCATCCCTCCACCCCTCCATCTGGGTCTGACTGGAAAGCGGTCTCTCTTTTCCAGCGTGGGCCATGGTCAGCGGAGGCTCCAACGTCCAGCCGCGCTCTTCCTACAACGAGCAGACGCCCACCATCATCGTCTCGCGCTCCCACGAAGGCCCCGTCAAGCAGGTGGCCTGGCAGAGCTTTGGCAACAAAACCGTCGTCGTCAACGCCGGCGGAGCAGGTGGGCTTGCCTCGGATTTTTGATCGGCCTGTGTGTGTGTGTGTGTGTGTGTGTGTGTGTGTGGTTTCTTTTTTAATTGGATGGCTGTGAGTTTTTCCCGGAATCGGTGTCGCCCTCCGCCGGCTTGGATCACTTATTGGGTCCCGTTTCGAGCGGCGAGGCTGGCTCTCTTGAGAGGGCCCGTGAAGAGGTGGAGTATTTGCGAGTCTGTAGAAGAAGTCACACTCTTTGGCAACGGTCGCTCTTAAATTTTTGCCTTGTAAAGAATACGGGTGGTCTTCAATTCGCGTATTGTGCTCTATTCTATTCTATTCTATTCTATTCTTAATTCTTATTCTATTCTATCCCTAATTCTTATTCTATTCTATTCTATCCTATCCTATCCTATCCTATTCTATTCTATTCTATTCTATTGCATATTTTCTATTCTATTCTATTCTTCTATTCTATTCTATTCTATTCTATTCTATTCTATTCTATTCTATTCTATTCTATTCTATTCTATTCTATTCTATTCTATTCTATCCTATCCTATCCTATCCTATCCTATCCTATTCTATTCTATTCTATTCTATTCTTAATTCTTATTCTATTCTATTCCTAATTCTTATTCTTATTCTTTTTTTCTTTTTTTTTTATTGAAAAGTTTTAAAAATACAGTTTTCCCTTAAGAAACCCCCCTTCCCCCTCCCTGCTCCCCCCTACCTCCCCCCAACCTCCCTCCCTCACCCCCCTCCCTCCACCCTCCCCCTCCCCCCCCCCCAGACTTCCCAGAGCTAAATACAAGGTATATATATGAAAAGCAATCATAAACAATCATATACTAACAACTATAAGTTCTAAAATCCGTCACTCTCTAGCTTATATAGGATAAGACACACCTTAACAATATTAAATATATATAAAAAAACTAGAATAAAAAAAAAGAAAAAAAAACGAAAGAAGACTTATTCAAATGCTACATAAAACTTCTTAACCCTATACTTATTCTGGATAAACTCAATCCATTTTCTCCATTCCATAATATAGCGTTCTTGCGAATGATCTTTCAAATAAGCCGAAATCTTCGCCATCTCTGCCAGGTCGGAAACCTTTAAAGTCCACTCTTCTATGGTCGGCAGTTCCTCTTTCTTCCAATATTGGCCTATCAAAAGTCTTGCCGCCGTAATTAAATTCAACATCAGCTTAGTGTCCACAACTGTAGCGTCTGCAATTATTCCCAACAAAAAAAGTTGCGGACAAAACTTTATCCTCTGTTTAAAAATCTTCTGCATATTCCACCAGACTTTTATCCAAAAAGCCTTAACCTTTTTACAAGTCCACCATATGTGGAAATACGTTGCATCTTCATCACCACACCTCCAACACTTAGGCTGATAATTCGGATACATACTTGCAAGCTTTTTAGGATCTAAATGCCATCTGTAAAACATTTTGTAAAAATTCTCTCTTAAATTTTGAGCTTGTGTAAATTTTACGTTCCTCACCCAAATCTTCTCCCACGTGTCCATTGTGATGACTTCCTGGATATTTTGGGCCCATTTTACCATACAATCCTTAACAAGCTCTGTTTCTGAATCAATCTCTATCAATGCAAGATATATCCGTTTGATATGTGCAGGTCCCTGATTCCTAATTTGCTTTGTCAAATTTTCATCAGTCATTGTAAATCCATTTTTCTGATCTTCTTTCCACCTGGCCCTTAGCTGAGTATATTGAAACCAAGTTTGAACAACCTTCTCTTCTCGCAAGAGGCTATATGATTTCAAACACCAAACATTCCTTTCCAGGCTTAAAATTTCCTTGTACGTAGTCACATCATGTTTGAAACCAGCATGTATATTTTCTATTGCGTGTTTTGGAATTGCCCACAATGGTATCTTGCTGCTTAGCTTATGTCTATACTTCTTCCAGACTCTCAGCAATGCCTGTCTTAAAATATGCATCCTAAACACAGTATCTACCTTCTTATCATACAACAAATATGCATGCCAGCCAAACAACAAATCATGGCCCTCAAGATTTAATAACCTCAATTGCGTCAAATTAATCCAATCACTTATTCCTACTAATGCAGCAGCTTCATAATATAATTTAAGATTAGGCAGTTTAAGGCCACCTCTCTCACGAGTATCCTGCATAATCTTAAGTTTAACTCGTGGCTTTTTCCCTGCCCACACAAATTTATTGATACCTCGCTGCCATTCCTCCAAATTAGAATCTTTCTTAAGAATCGGTATCATTTGAAACAAAAATAAAAATTTGGGCAGGACATTCATTTTCACTGCTGCAATCCGTCCCAGCAAAGACAATTGCAATTTTTGCCAACTCTCCAATTCCTTTTGAATTTTCCCCCATGGTTTTTCATAATTATTTTTATATAGCTTTGTATTAGAGGGCGACAAAATCACCCCCAGATATTTAACCCTTTTAACAATCTCAAATCCAGTTAATCCTTCTAAGAGAGCCTTCTGCGAAACTGTCATATTTCTAGCCAAAATTTTGGTTTTCTGTATATTTACTTTAAATCCAGAAACCTTCCCATATTGTGTTATTATCTCCATCAGGTCCACAACAGAGTTCTCTGGCTGGGTCACTGTAACAACCAGATCATCCGCAAATGCTCTCAATCTATAGTCCTGATCCCCAACTTGTATCCCTTTAATTTTTTCCGAGTTCCGAATCTTAGCCAATAGTACCTCTAATGTTAACACAAATAACAAGGGCGATAACGGACACCCTTGCCTTGTGCCCTTCTCAATATTACATGCTACTGTCAGGCTATTGTTAACTATGATTCGGGCAGTTTGTTTTTGATATAATGCCCTAATCGGCTGTAAAAAATTTTCCCCAAAATCCATTTTATCTAAAACTTTCAACAAAAATTGCCAATTCAATTGATCAAAGGCCTTTTCAGCATCTAAAAAAATTAGCGCTGCAGAGATCTGGTTGTGTCTTTCCAAAAACTCTAACACATCAACTATATGTCTCACATTATTTTTCATTTGCCTACCACTAATAAACCCCGTTTGATCCCCATGAATCACCTGTTGCAGAACCCTCATCAGTCTATTAGCCAAAACCTTAGCAAATATCTTATAATCTGTATTTAAAAGCGATATCGGTCTGTAATTTTTAACTAAAGTAACATCCTGGTCTTCCTTCGGAATCAAAGAGATGAAAGCTGTTCTCCAAGACGGAGGCACCTTTCCCCCCCTCTGGATTGTCTGGAACAGTTCCTTTAACGGTTTTATCATCTCTAATTGTAAGTTTTTATAATAGGCCGCAGTCAAGCCATCCGTGCCTGGTGCTTTGTCCACCTTCAGTTCCTTAATGGCTATAAAAATTTCTTCTTCTGTAATCAGTTGATTAATCCCCTCTTTTTGTGCTTGCGTAAGAACCGGGATGCTAGCCTTCTCCAAATACTTGTCAATATCTTTTGCATTAATGTCCTCTTTAGTATATAATTTCAAATAAAAATCCACAAAGGCATCCTTAATAAGATTCTGTTGATACACAATCCTTCCTTTATACTCAATCTTATCTATATTAGATGCCCTTTGTTTTTTCCTCAGTCTATAAGCTAACCATCTGCCTGGTTTATTAGCATTGCAAAAAGTATTATGCCTAGCAAACCGCAGATTGGTCGCCACTTGATCAGCCATTAATTTATCAAATTGTCCTCTTAACAGTCTCATAGCCTCCTTGATCTTCCCATCCTCTGGGTTCAAAATCAAGGCCTTTTCTTTTTCCTTTATTTCATTCTCCAGTTCTTTCCTTCTAGTTTCCACTGCACGTCTATGTCTATTGTTCATATATATCAACACCCCTCTCATATAGGCCTTGCTAGCATCCCAAACCATATCCATAGAGGTACCCTTATTCATATTAATCTCAAAAAAATCCTTCATCCGCTGTTTGCATTCTTCCACATTTCTCTGATTTCTAAACAAATTCTCATTTACGCGCCATGAGCGCCTATCTCCTTTTTCCTTATCAATCTCCAACCACACTGGACTGTGATCGGAGATAGTTCTTGCGCAGATCTTCACCTTTTTAGTTCTCAAGATAAAATCATTAGTCAACAAAATAAAATCAATCCTCGAAAAAGATTGGTGTCTATCAGAATAAAAAGTATAATCCTTCTCCTGCAGATGTCTCTCACGCCAAATATCTCGCAATTCCAGGTCATCCTTCATTTCAAAAAAAGATTTAGGCAGTCTAGCGTGACTTGGAATGCGCTTAAAGGCTCCAGCCTTATCCAACTGTACATCCATAACTCCATTCCAGTCCCCCATAAAAATAAAGGATTTATAATCCAACTGGGTAAGCTTTGTATGAAGTAAACTAAAAAAGTCAGCTTGTTGTTGATTCGGTGCATATAATCCAACTAAAAGCGTCTTTTTACCTGCTAGCAACAGCTCGATCATAACATATCTTCCATGCTTATCTGCTTCGATTAAATCCGCTGTTAAGGCACTTTTAACATAAACAACCACTCCATTTTTCTTATTCTCTGCAGATGCAACAAATTGCGTACCCAGCCTCGAGTTCAATAAGTACTTTTGATCCAAAACTCTAATATGCGTTTCTTGCAGGCATATAACATCTATCTTAAATTGTTTTAAATATTGAAAAACTTTCTTCCTCTTCTGCGGTGAGTTTAATCCATTAACGTTCCAGGTTAAAAATTTAGTTGCCATGTACATCCTCAAAAAGCTCTTGGACCACAGCTTTGATAGGACTAGCTTCCTTAGGCCGTGCTCCTCCCACAGCTTGGCGATGAATGCGTTGTGAAGAATCTGAAGGCTTTTCCTGATCTTGTTCTTTTATTTTCTTTGCTCGTTTTAAAGCAGCACGTGTCACTCTTTGCTCTCTAGGATCATCCAAAGAAATTGTAGCTTGATCTCCTCCAGCACCAATTTCCTCTGTTTCCTCCTCTTGTTGTTCTTCTTCTCCAGATCCCTTTCCAGCTTCCAGAAGCGTTAATGGGGTTGCTTTTAAGACATTATTGTAAAAATCACGCGCTTGTTTCACAGTAATCAGCCTGTACCTTTTACCTTCATGCATCACCATCAGCCCATCTGGAATCTCCCATCTGAACCTTATATCTCTTTGCTTAAGCTCTTGCACAAGAAATGTATAGTCCTTTCTTCCCCTTAAAATCCTTGGAGGAATTTCCTTTAAAACCAAGACTTCTTGTTCAGCAATCACGACCTTAGCATCATAGGCAGCTTGTATAACTTGATCTCTAATTTCTCTTTTTGCAAAATAAACCACCACATCTCTAGGCAATTTTCTCTGTCTAGCAATCCATGAATTCACCCGAAACACTTTATCCATAGCTGCTCTTATTTCAGATGCTGGCTGGTTCAATACCCCTTCGAGAGCCTCAGAGATCAGCTGCTTTAAATCTTCTTTAACATTCTCTTTTAAACCTCTGATTCTGACAGCAAACTGCATCTGGTAATATTGGGTAAGGCTTAACTCCCTTTCCAATTTGCCTCTTACATTTTCATTCTCCCGTGCTTTTACTTCTAATATAGCATTCCTTTGAGCCAAATCATCCACTTTTTCATCTAAATCTTCCACACATTCCGCCACTTTATGCACTGAGGTCAAAATGTCTACCCTCATTACGCTATACTTCTGTTCCATCCTCTCTTCCATTCTTTCCTCGAATTTCTCCAATTTCTCCTCCATCTGTGTAAATTTATCAGCAATTGATTGATTAATTGATTCCAAAAGTACCTGGGCATGTTTATCCAGAGCATCTCGCAAATCCTTCGATGTCAGCACTTCAGGAGGATGCAACGCCTGTAGTGATGATTGTTGCACCGGCGAGGATCCTCCACTCCGAAGAGTTTTAGAGGGAGGTTTAGCCGCCATCTTTTAATCCTCAATTATGACGCACTTTCAGTTAAAGTTTAAAAAGTCCAACAAGTTCGAGAGTATAGTAAAATAATCCTCTTCACCTTTTTCCCTCTTGCACCGCTCTGCCTGCTCCTTTAAATCATAGTCCTTTCTGCAGGCAGGGATGGTTCGCAGACGCCTGGCTCTGCTCCAAAAAAAAATTCGGAGCAGAGACGACGGCCAGCTGGGAGCAACCCAGGCTTCGGGGGAGTTCGATCCTTCAGCCGCCCAAGCTACGAGCTCAGGCGGCCTCGGAGAACTCTACCCCTACCTGGGGCCTCACCCCCTCCTCTTCTCCCGAGGGGGGGGCTTCAATTTCGCCCGAACAGCTGATCGGCGCTGTTTCGGGCGAAAAAACAGCTGAGCCGCGGGCAGCCATGGGAGGCTGTCTTCGGCGCTGCGCCGCCACCGGAATCTAATTCTTATTCTTATTCTTATTCTTCTTATTCTATTCTATTCTATTCTATTCTATTCTATTCTATTCTATTCTATTCTATTCTTAATTCTTATTCTATTCTATTCCTAATTCTTATTCTATTCCTAATTCTTATTCTATTCTATTCCTAATTCTTATTCTTATTCTTCTTATTCTATTCTATTCTATTCTATTCTATTCTATTCTATTCTATTCTATTCTATTCTATTCCTAATTCTTATTCTATTCTTAATTCTTATTCTATTCTATTCCTAATTCTTATTCAATTCCTAATTCTTAATTCTATTCTATTCTATTCTATTCTATTCCTATTCTATTCTATTCTATTCTATTCTATTCTATTCTATTCTATTCCTAATTCTTATTCTATTCCTAATTCTTATTCTATTCCTAATTCTTATTCTATTCTATTCCTAATTTTTATTCTTATTCTTATTCTATTCTATTCTATTCCTAATTCTTATTCTATTCTTAATTCTTATTCTATTCTATTCCTAATTCTTATTCTATTCCTAATTCTTATTCTATTCTATTCTATTCTATTCTATTCTATTCTATTCTATTCTATTCTATTCTATTCTATTCCTAATTCTTATTCTATTCTTAATTCTTATTCTTATTCTTATTCTTATTCTTATTCTATTCTATTCTATTCTATTCCTAATTCTTATTCTATTCTTATTCTTATTCTTATTCTATTCTATTCTATTCTATTCTATTCCTAATTCTTATTCTATTCTTAATTCTTATTCTTATTCTTATTCTTATTCCTATTCTATTCTATTCTATTCTATTCTATTCTATTCTATTCTATTCTATTCCTATTTCTATTCTATTATTCTATTCTATTCTATTCTATTCTATTCTATTCTATTCTATTCTATTCTATTCTATTCTATTCTTTTCTCTTCTATTCCTAATTCTTATTCTTATTCTATTCTATTCTATTCTATTCTATTCTATTCTATTCTATTCTATTCTATTCTATTCTATTCTATTCCTAATTCTTATTCTATTCTTAATTCTTATTCTTATTCTATTCTATTCTATTCTATTCCTAATTCTTATTCTTATTCTTATTCCTATTCCTATTCTATTCTATTCTATTCCTAATTCTTATTCTATTCTTAATTCTTATTCTTATTCTTATTCTTATTCTATTCTATTCCTATTCTATTCTATTCTATTCCTAATTCTTATTCTTATTCTATTCTATTCTATTCTATTCTATTCTATTCTATTCTTAATTCTTATTCTTATTTTTATTCTATTCTATTCTATTCTATTCCTAATTCTTAATTCTTATTCTTATTCTTATTCTTATTCTTATTCTATTCTATTCTATTCCTAATTCTTATTCTATTCTTAATTCTTATTCTTATTCTTATTCTTATTCTTATTCTATTCTATTCTATTCTATTCTATTCTATTCTATTCTATTCTATTCTTTTCTCTTCTGTTTCTCTTCTGTTTCTATTCTATTCCAGTCCTCTATTTTATTTTCTATTCTACTCTAGTATTCTATTCTTTACTATTCTGTTCCGTTTTATTCTATTTTCTGTTCTACTTCTATTGTTTTCTCTATATTGGATTCTTATTCTGTTCTATACTACTCTATTCTGTTCTTCTGTTTTATTTTCTCTTCCATTCTGTTTTTTCTATTCTGTTCTTTTTTATTCCATTTTCTGTATTTTCTGTTCTATTTCTATTCTTTATTCTATTCTAATTCTATTCTACTCTTTTGTTTTCTTCTATTTTCTGTTCTGTTCTTTTATTCTATTTCTATTTTCTTTAGTTTCTGTTCTATTTCTCTTCTTTTCTCTATATTCTGCTCTTATTCTATTCTAATATTCTATTCCTATTCTATTCTATTAGTCTTGTTTTATTTTCTATTCTAGTCTATTATTCTATTCTGGTTTTTTTTTGTCCTACTCTGTTCCATTCTATTCTGTTTTTCTATTTCTATTTCTATTCTTTTCTCTATATTCTTATTTTATTTTATTCTAATTCTAGTCTATTCTTTTCTCTTCTGTTCTACTTTTTATTCTATTTCCGGTGGCAAATAGTTCCCCTGGTTAATTGTTCTAACAATAATGGAGAGAAGCAACCTGGAACTAAGGAGGAATTTTCCCGACAGTGGGAATAATGAATCAGTGGGACTGGATGACCTCCAAGGTCCCTTCCAACTATTGTTTCATTATTATTATTATTATTATTATTATTATTATTATTATTATTATTATTATTATTATTATTATTATTATTATTATTATTGTTGTTGTTCTTGTTGTTGTTGTTGTTTTGTTGTTGTTGTTGTTATAATATTATTATTATTATTATTATTATTATTATTATTATTATTATTATTATTATTATTATTATTATTATTTCCTTCCGTTCTTCCTTCCCTCTTCTTTCGTCAAGGGTACAAAGTCTTGTCTCTCCTGGACGTGCCGGATGCCGACCAGGAAAAAGCCGACATTTACATCCACGTAACCTACATCAAAAAGTGGGACATTTGCGCCGGCAACGCCCTGCTGAAAGCCCTGGGGGGACACATGACCACCTTAGCCGGGCAGGAGATCACTTACACCGGCTCGGAGAGTAACGAAGACGGTCTGATCGCCAGCATTCAGATGAACCACCAAACTCTGGTTGAGAAACTGCCGGGTCTGGCCAAAAGCTCGCAAAACTGACCTCCCGTTTTGAAAGAAAGAAAGAAAAGAAGAAAGAAAGAAAGAAAGAAAGAAAGAAAGAAAGAAAGAAAGAAAGAAAGAAAGAAAGAAAGAAAGAAAGAAAGAAAGAAAGGGTACAACGGATCCCGGGGAAAGACAAGAGAAAGGAAAGGAAAAAAAAAAAGATCAGTGTGCTTTTTGAGGACCGGAACCATGCCCGGGCGGCATTTTGAAAACGTTAAAAAGGGCTCCGCTTTTACAGTTGGAATTTTTGAGACTGTTATCGTGTCCAAACACTATTGAGAAGTCTCTCTGTGTGTGTGTGTGTGTGTGTGTGTATGTGTGTGTGTGTGTGTGTGTGTGTGTGTGTGTGTGTGTATATATATATATATATATATATATATGTATGTATGTATGTATATGTGTGATGTATGTGAGTATATATATATATATGTGTGTGTGTGTGTGTATGTGTGTATACATATATGTATGTATACACACACACATATACATAGACACACACACACATATATTGATGGGTGCTTGATAAGAACTGAAACATCTTGATTTCTAACGTCTGGAAGAGGAAAAAAAAGTGGCTTTTTGGGGGGGGGGGGGACCTGGAACCAACCGATCAATCTTCTTTATTCTTCTTTTTTGGCGGGGATACGAAAGCCGGAAAGCCGAGTCGCCTGTCCCAGCGATTGGAAGTGACCAGACGCACAAACACACAAAACAAAAACGGAACTCTTGGGGATCGATGTTATTATTTGACGTTTACTTGAAAATTCGAACCCGCGTCGTGTGGATGAGCGTTACTTTCTCTCTCTCTCTCTCTCTCTCTCTGGGTTTTAATTATTTTTTAAATAAGAGGACAGGGTGGTGGTTTTTTGTGTTTTTTTTTTTTGCCTTCCGTGTGTCGTTGCGAAGGTCACTGTGCCCGCCCCCGCCCTTAAACCGTTGCGACTACTGAATATTGTTGCCATGATAAACCGTTGTGTTCTTCCCCCAAAAGGCCTTTTATTTGAGCAGGGGGCTGGACTAGAAGAGCTCCAAGGTCCCTCCCAGCTATTCTGTTCTGTTCCATTATTTTACTTTAAATTTTATTTATTTTATTCCATTCCATTATTATTCCATTCTATATTTCTACGCTATCGCTATTCTATTCTATAATTCTATTCTATATTTCTGTTGTATTCTATATTTCGATTCTATTCTATATTTCTATTCTGTTCTATTCTTCTATTGTGTATTCTATTATATTCTGTTCTATTCCCTATTTTATATTTCTATTAACAGTTCTATATTTTTATTCTATTCTTCTACTGTCTATTCAGTTTTATATTTCTGTTCTATTTTTCTATTGTCTATTCTATTCTGCTATTGTCTTCTATATTTCTGTTCTGTTCTGTCTATTCAATTTGATATTTCTGTTCTATTTTTATATTGTCTATTCTATTCTATTGTCTTCTATATTGCTATTCTATATTTCTATTCTATTCTATACTATTCTATTATTCTATTCTATATCCTATCCTATCCTATCCTATTATTCTATTCTATACTATACTATACTATACTATACTATACTATACTATACTATACTATACTATACTATTATTCTATTCTGTATCCTATCCTATTCTATTCTATTCTATTCTATTCTATTCTATTCTATTCTATTCTATTCTATTCTATTCTATTCTATTCTATTCTATTCTATTATTCTATTCTATATCCTATTCTATTATTCTATTCTATTCTATTCTATTCCTATTTCTTATTCTATTCTATCCTATCCTAATTCTCCTAGTCTATTCTATTCTATTCTATACTATTATTCTATACAATTCTATTATTCTATTCTGTATCCTATTCTATTCTAATCTATTCTTCTATTCTATCCTATTCTATTATTCTATTCTATATCCTATTCTATTATTCTATTCTATTCTATTCCTATTTCTTATTCTATTCTATCCTATCCTATTCTAATTCTCCTATTCTATTCTATTCTATTCTATTCTATTCTATTCTATTCTATTCTATTCTTCTATTCTATCCTATTCTATTATTCTATTCTATATCCTATTCTATTCCTATTTCTTATTCTATTCTATCCTATTCTATTCTATCCTATCCTATTCTATTCTATTCTATTCTATTATTCTATTCTATCCTATTCTATTATTCTATTCTATATCCTATCCTATTATTCTATTCTATTCTATTCTATTCTATTCTATTCTATTCTATTCTATTCTATTCTATTCTATTCTATTCTTATTTCTTATTCTATTCTATCCTATCCTATTCTAATTCTGTATCCTATTCTATTCTTCTATCCTATTCTATTATTCTATTCTATATCCTATTCTATTATTCTATTCTATTCTATTCCTATTTCTTATTCTATTCTATCCTATCCTATTCTAATTCTTCTATTCTATTCTATTCTATTCTATTCTATTCTATTCTATTCATTATTCTATTCTATTCTATTCTATTCTATTCTATTCTATTCTATTCTATTCTATTCTATTCTATTATTATTATTATTATTATTATTATTATTATTATTCTATTCTCCCTGAACTAATACACAAAATGGCTTTGGTCGTTGGTTCAGTTTTTTCAAGCACAAGCTCCTCGGCTTAATGACCGCAATTGGAGTTGTCCTCGACTTAACGACCCCAATGCGACCCCAAAGTTCCTCTTGCTAAGCCAGACATTTGTTAAGTGAGCTCTTCCCCCCGTTTTACGACTTTTCTTTAAAAAAAAATCCCTGCATTTGTTAAATCAGTTGCCCAGTTATGAAGTGGATCAGGCTTCCTGCCAGTCTGGAATGTCGTAAAAGTCCTCCCCTCTTAAAGCATGACAGCTGGGGGATTCTGGGAGTGGAAGTCCACTTCTCTTAAAGCATGACAGCTGGGGGATTCTGGGAGTGGAAGTCCACTTCTCTTAAAGCATGACAGCTGGGGGATTCTGGGAGTGGAAGTCCTCCCCTCTTAAAGCATGACAGCTGGGGGATTCTGGGAGTGGAAGTCCTCCCCTCTTAAAGCAAGCCGGATGGGGGATTCTGGGAGTTGGTCCTCCCCTCTTAAAGCAAGCCGGCTGGGGGATTCTGGGAGTTGGTCCTCCCCTCTTAAAGCAGGCCGGCTGGGGGATTCTGGGAGTGGAAGTCCTCCCCTCTAAAATCATGCCGGCTGGGGGATTCTGGGAGTTGAAATCCTAAAAGGCCAATAAAACCAACCCAGAAACACAATTTCTTCGATCCCAAATTTCATACTTTCCGTTGAAGCTTTTGGCAGCGCAAAGAAGCTAAACTCTTATTTTTTAAAAAAAATAGCGAAAAAGGCCATTTTAAACCCATTTGAATATTAAATCCGTCACATCAAATGCTAATTCCGGCGGACGGTTGCTTTTGATTTCATCTTTGGGTAAAAATGAGACGGGTTTTTTATAATATACCGAGCGCTGGGCGGAATCCGAGCTACCCCCGGACTTGCAGCTGTTCATTTAGCGACACAACGGGACTGATAAAAAAGTGACTTGGGAATCTTTTTTTTTTTCACACTTAAGAACCGTTGCAGAGCCCCAGGCTCACCTGATCAAAATCCAGACATTTGGCAAACGACTCGTATTTATGACGGTTGCAGCGTCCCTGGGTCACGGGATCAAATTCCAGACCCTCGGGAACCGACTCGTCTTTATGACGGTCGCAGCGTCCCTGGGTCACGGGATCAAAATCCAGACCCTCGGGAACCGACTCGTCTTTATGACGGTCGCAGCGTCCCTGGGTCACGTGATCAAAATCCGGACCCTCGGGAACCGACTCGTCTTTATGACGGTCGCAGCGTCCCTGGGTCACGGGATCAAAATCCAGACCCTCGGGAACCGACTCGTCTTTATGACGGTCGCAGCGTCCCTGGGTCACGGGATCAAAATCCAGACCCTCGGGAACCGACTCGTCTTTATGACGGTCGCAGCGTCCCTGGGTCACGTGATCAAAATCCGGACCCTCGGGAACCAACTCGTCTTTATGACGGTTGCAGCGTCCCTGGGTCACGGGATCAAATTCCAGACCCTCGGGAACCGACTCGTCTTTATGACGGTCGCAGCGTCCCTGGGTCACGTGATCAAAATCCGGACCCTCGGGAACCGACTCGTCTTTATGACGGTCGCAGCGTCCCTGGGTCACGGGATCAAAATCCAGACCCTCGGGAACCGACTCGTCTTTATGACGGTCGCAGCGTCCCTGGGTCACGTGATCAAAATTCGGACCCTCGGGAACCGACTCGTCTTTATGACGGTCGCAGCGTCCCTGGGTCACGGGATCAAAATCCGGACCCTCGGGAACCGACTCGTCTTTATGACGGTCGCAGCGTCCCTGGGTCACGGGATCAAAATCCAGACCCTCGGGAACCGACTCGTCTTTATGACGGTCGCAGCGTCCCTGGGTCACGGGATCAAAATCCAGACCCTCGGGAACCGACTCGTCTTTATGACGGTCGCAGCGTCCCTGGGTCACGGGATCAAAATCCAGACCCTCGGGAACCGACTCGTCTTTATGACGGTCGCAGCGTCCCTGGGTCACGGGATCAAAATCCGGACCCTCGGGAACCGACTCGTCTTTATGACGGTCGCAGCGTCCCTGGGTCACGGGATCAAAATCCAGACCCTCGGGAACCGACTCGTCTTTATGACGGTCCCAGCGTCCCTGGGTCACGTGATCAAAATTTGGACCCTCGGGAACCGACTCGTCTTTATGACGGTCCCGGCGTCCCCTGATCCAAATCCAGATCCTCGGAAATCGACTCGTCTTTATGACGGTCCCAGCGTCCCTGGGTCACGTGATGAACATTCGCCTGCTCGGCAACCGACTCGTAGTTAACGACGGTCCCAGCGTCCCACGGTCAGGTTTACTCCTTTTGGGACCTTCTGACAAGCAACAACAATGGGCAGGCCGGATTCCCTTAACGGCCGTGCGAGGGACTTTTAACAACTGCAGCCATTCACTTAACGACAAGAGGCAGGGAAGGTCGTACCGTGGAGCGAGGCGCACTTCACGGCCTTCCTAACTAAACCTCCGGGATTCGCTTTCGACGACGGAGGCCAAGGTCGTCGTACCATCGGGCAAAATCATTCCCCCTTAACCGCCCTCTCACTTTGCAACGGGGAATTGGGGCGCCGTCATTAAGTCCGACCCCCCCCCTTGGCGACTCCCCCCCCCCCGCTTTTCGGCAAAAGCGGGACTCGCGTTAACGACCGGGCGGTTCGCTTAATGAATCGTGCGGCGCCCTCGGCGCAGCGACGGGAACCCCCGCTTCCCCGGGGGGGGTGTCATAAATCGAGGAATCGGCTGCTGTCGGGAATTCCCACCGCCGCGTTAACAGGTGATCTTTCCCATCTGGAAGCGGCGTGACTGCGGCGATTAATCGGGGGCTGCTTCGCAACTATTATTTTCTATTTGGGGGGGGGGGAAACGACAAAGCCATCCGGTGGGAGACCGTTGGAAGATACGGCAAGCGGTCCGCCACGTCGACGGTACAAGTGGAGATTTTTAATGGTTTTTTAAATTTATTTATTTATTAGGAGCGATGCCCGTCGCTCTTGATTCTAGGTTGGTTTGTTAGGGAAGGTTTTGGGGCCCCGGAGAAACGGAGGCTTGGATATCGTGGTGGGAAGAGAACGGAGGAGAAGGAAGGAAGGACTGACTCTTCAGCTGGGTGGTTTCCTTGCAGGCGTCTCGTGACCCAAATAGGGAACGTCATCAAGGAAGGAAGGTAGGAAGGAAAGAAAGAAAAAGAAAGAAAGAAAAAAAGAAAGGAGGATTGTGGGGTCCCTGGTGCTCTATGAGCTGGGTGGTTTCCTTGCAGACGTCTCATGACCCAACTAGGGAACGTCATCAGGGAAGGAAGGAAGGAAGGAAGGAAAGAAAAAGAAAGAAAGAAAGAGAAAAAGATTGGACTATGGGGTCCCTGGTGCTCTCTGAGCTGGGTGGTTTCCTTGCAGAAGTGTCGTGACCCAACTACGGAACGTCATGAGGGCTGGAAGGAAGGAAGGAAGAGAAAGAAAGAAAAATAAAGAAAGAAAGAAAAGAGGACTGTGGGGTCCTGGGTGCTTCCTGAGCTGGCTGGTTTCCTTGCAGACGTCTCATGACCCAACTAGGTAACGTCATCAGGGAAGGAAGGAAGGAAGGAAGGAAGGAAGGAAGGAAAGAAAGAAAGAAAAAGAAAGAAAGAAAAAGAAAGAAAGAAAGAAAAGAGGACTGTGGGGTCCTGGGTGCTTCCTGAGCTGGCTGGTTTCCTTGCAGACGTCTCATGACCCAACTAGGTAACGTCATCAGTGCTAGAAGGGAGGAGGAGGAAAAAGACTGTTGCGTCCTTGATGTTCTCTGAGTTAGGCGGTTTCCTTGCAGACGTTTCGTGACCCAACTAGGAAACGTCATCAGCGCTAGACGAAAGGAAGGAAGGAGGAGGAAGGACTGGGGGGGGCGTCCTTGGTGCTCTCTGAGCTGGCTGGTTTCCTTATAGTCTATAAGTTTGAAATAGCTATATCAGTCTCCCTTTTATTCTTTGTTAGCAATCCAAAAAATTTACGCAAATAATGATTGTCGCAGTTGCGACTACCGCCTCTGGACGGCCTGAGTTTGGGCTGATACAGGCAAAAAAAAGAAAAAAAGATTTGACCCGTATTTGGGCCGGCAAGGTGTTCAAAATACTCAAGACATATCTCCCCTGCCTCTTCGCTCCCAGATGCAGCTGACAAAGTGAGAAAGAGCCTGTGGCCTAGAGGTTAAAACAACCGCCCAGGTTGGAATCTCAGAAGGGTGCGGCTGACTGATGAGAACAAATCAGTTTGAAATAGCTATAGCCGTCTCCCTTTAATTCTTGGTTAGCAATCCAAAAAATTTACGCAAAAGGAGAATAGAACAGAATAGAATAGAATAGAATAGAATAGAATAGAATAGAATAGAATAGAATAGAATAGAATAGAATAGAATATAGAACAGAATAGAATAGAATAGAATAGAAGGAATGTAGAATAGAATAGAAATAGAACAATATATTAAGAATAGAATACCAATAGAATAGAATTATAGAATGGAACAGAACAGAGAATAGAATAGAAAAGAGAATAGAATAGAAAACATCATTAGAATAGAATAAAATAAAGGAATGAAGAATAGAATAGAATAGAATAGAATAGAATAGGAATATATTAAGAATAGAATATCAATAGAATAGAATTATAGAATGGAATAGAATAGAGAATAGAATTTGTTGTTGTTAGTTGCGAAGTCGTGTCCGACCCATTGCGACCCTATGGACAATGTTCCTCCAGGCCTTCCTGTCCTCTACCATCTTCTGGAGTCCATTTAAGCTCACGCCTACTGCTTCAGTGACTCCATCCAGCCACCTCACTCTCTGTCGTCCCTTTCTTCTCTTGCCCTCAATCTTTCCCAGCATTAGGCTCTTCTCCAGTGAGTCCTTCCTTCTCATTAGGTGGCCAAAGGATTTGAGTTTCTGCTTCAGGATCTGGCCTTCTAAAGAGCAGACAGGGTCGATCTCCTCTAGGACCGACCGGTTTGATCGCCTTGCAGTCCAAGGGACTCTCAGGAGTCTTCTCCAGCACCAGAGTTCAAAGGCTTCAATTCTTTGGCGCTCAGCCTTTCTTATGGTCCAACTTTCACTGCCATACATTGCAACTGGGAAGACCACGGCCTTGACTATACGCACTAGAGAATAGAATAGCATAGAATAAAAAACATAATTAGAATAGGATAGATAGAAAATAGAATAGAATAGAATAGAATAGAGGAATGAATAGAATAGAATAGAATAGAATAGAATAGAATAGAATAGAATAGAATAGAATAGAATAGAATAGAATAGAATAGAATAGAGATATAGGAATATAGCCAGCCGTACCAACAGGCTGAAAAATAGCTTTTATCCGTGGGCTGTTAGGGTTTTAAATGGGACATAATCTTATGCAGAATTGACCTGGGAGGCCGGTGTGTGGTGTAGTTGGTTCACATGGTGTGGTAGGATGGAGGGTTTGTTGTCACTGTGTGTTGGGGGGAGAGAGCACAGGGGAGGGGGGAGGCTCAGCTAATCTCAACGTACACATGTTGTACTTTGACAAGAAAAGGTTTATTATTATTATTATTTAATAGAGAATAGAGGAATGAAGAATAGAATAGAAATAGAATATATTAAGAATAGCATATCAATAGAATAGAAATAGAGAATGGAACAGAATAGAGAATAGAATAGAATAAATAGAATAGAATAGAATAGAATAGAAAACAATTAGAAATGAAGAGAAAAGAGAATAGAATAGAAATAGGGGAGGAACGAAGAATGGAACAAATAGAATATTATCAAGAACAGAATATTAAGAATAGAATATGAATAGTAGTATAAAATGGAACAGAATAGAGAATAGAATAGAAAACACAATTAGAATAGAATAGACTATAAAATAAGAGCGGAATGGAATAAAACAGAACAGAATTACAAGGGGGCTGGACTAGAAGACCTCCAACGTCCCTTCCAGCTCTACTCTATGGAAATCTCTTTTGGCGGATATGTCTGACAAACAAGTTCCGTTTTGACAGAGAGGCTTCCGCCCTTTCTTTGGCATCTTACCCGGAAGCACGACGTCCCCGTACCCCTCTACACTTTTCCTATCTCTTCAGCTCGAAGGGCGGGGGTCGAGTTCGCTCCACTCCCATTGGCTCACCGGAACGGGCCTTCCCTCCCTCTCTCTCCTAGCTCCTCCCTCTAGCTTTTTCTCATTGGAGGAGCCACTCTGCTTTTTCCTATCTCTATAGGCTCGGGGGTGGGAGGCGGGGCGAGGCCGCGCCTCTCCCATTGGCTCTCCGGAACAGGCCTTCCCTCTTCCCTAGCTCCTCCCTCTCCTGGAGGAGCCCCTCCCGATTTCCCTGTAGTCACTATATCCTATTGGCTGCCAGGAAAGGGCCCTCCCCTGTACTCTAGCTCCTCCCTCTAGTCTCCCGCCTTGGAGCCCCCTCCCAATATTGCCCATAGTCTCTATATCCGATTGGCTCCCAGGAAAGGGCCCTCCCTCTAGTCTAGCCCCTCCCTCTAGTGTCCCGCCCTGGAGGAGCCCCCTCCCAATTTGCTTATCGTCTCTATATCCTATTGGCTCCCAGGAAAGGGCCCTCCCTCTAGTCTAGCTCCTCCCACTATTCTCTATTCCCCCGCCCTGGAGGAGCCCCTCCCAATTTGCCTACAGTCTCTACATCCTATTGGCTCTAAGGATAAGGCCCTCCCTCTACTGTAGCTCCTCCCTCTAGACTCCGCCCCCCCCCCAGAGCTCCTCTCAATTTCCCTAGTCTCTATATCCTATTGGCTCTCAAGAAAGGCCCCTCCCTTTTCCTTAGCTCCTCCCTCTTATCTCCCTCCCTGTAAGGCAGGGGTCTTCAAACTTGGCCCTTTTATGACTTGTGGACTTCAACTCCCAGAATTCCTCAGCCAGGCATGGTGGCTGAGGAATTCTGGGAGTTGAAGTCCACAAGTCATAAAAGGGTCAAGTTTGAAGACCCCTGCTGTAAGGGCTTCTCTTCTTTTTGTCTTTCTCTGTAGCCTCTAGTAGCCTATTGGCTCCTCTGCTCTTCTCTAGCTCCTCCCTGTATTCTCGTGCATTGGAGGAGCCGCTCGCCATTGGCCTATTTATCTCTATAGCCCAGGGATAGGGAACCTTGTCCCTTCTATGAGTCGTGGACTTCAGCTTCCTGAGCTAGGAATTCTGGGTGTCGAAGTCCACGAGTCATAAAAGAGCCAAGGTTCCCCTCCCCCATTATAGCCTCTTAGAGCCGCTTGGTCCCAACACACCATCCCTCTAGGCCAGGGGTAGGCAACCTTGGCTCTTTTTACAACTCGTGGACTTCAACTCCCAGAATTCCTGAGCCGGCCACGCTGAGGGAAAAGGGAGAGGTTTCCAAGCTGAGCCATGCCGGCTCAGGAATTCTGGGAGTTGAAGTCCACGAGTCATGAGGGGGCCATAGTTCCCTCACGCTGGCGCAGGAATTCTGGGAGTTGAAGTCCATGAGTCATGAGGAGGCCATAGTTCCCTCACGCTGGCGCAGGAATTCTGGGAGTTGAAGTCCATGAGTCATAAAAGAGCCAAGGTTGCCTAACCCTGGCCTAGGCCGCTTTATGACTAGTAGACTTCAACTCCCAGAATTCCTGAGCCAGCCACGCTGAGGGAAAAGGGAGAGGTTTCCAAGCTGAGCCATGCCGGCTCAGGAATTGTGGGAGTTGAAGTCCACGAGTCACAAAAGAGCCAAGGTTGCCTACCCCTGGCCTAGGCCTAGGCTGCTTTATGACTTGTGGACTTCAACTCCCAGAATTCCTGAGCCGGCCACGCTGAGGGAAAAGGGAGAGGTTTCCAAGCTGAGCCATGCCGGCTCAGGAATTCTGGGAGTTGAAGTCCACGAGTCACAAAACAGCCAAGGTTGCCTACCCCTGGCCTAGGCCTAGGCTGCTTTATGACTTGTGGACTTCAACTCCCAGAATTCCTGAGCCGGCCACGCTGAGGGAAAAGGGAGAGGTTTCCAAGCTGAGCCATGCCGGCTCAGGAATTCTGGGAGTTGAAGTCCACGAGTCACAAAAGAGCCAAGGTTGCCTACCCCTGGCCTAGGCCTAGGCTGCTTTATGACTTGTGGACTTCAACTCCCAGAATTCCTGAGCCGGCCACGCTGAGGGAAAAGGGAGAGGTTTCCAAGCTGAGCCATGCCGGCTCAGGAATTCTGGGAGTTGATGTCCACGAGTCACAAAAGAGCCAAGGTTGCCTACCCCTGGCCTAGGCTTAGGCCGCTTTATGACTTGTAGACTTCAACTCCCAGAATTCCTGAGGCAGCCACGCTGAGGGAAAAGGGAGAGGTTTCCAAGCTGAGCCATGCCGGCTCAGGAATTCTGGGAGTTGAAGTCCACGAGTCACAAAAGAGCCAAGGTGGCCTTACCTCTTGCTCTAATCCAGGGGTAGGCAACAACCTCGGCTCTTTTACGACTCATGGGCTTCATAGCATAGCTTGACTCAGGAATTCTGGGAGTTGAAGTCCACGAGTCATAAAAGAGCCAAGTTGGAAGACCTCAGAGGGTCTGGATCCAAGCTTGCAGTTTCATCAAATGGCCGACTGAGGAATTCTGGGAGTTGAAGTCCACCCGTCATAAAAGGGCCAAGTTGGAAGACCCCAGAGGGCCTGGATCCAAGCTTGCAGTTTCATCAAAATAGCCGACTGAGGAATTCTGGGAGTTGAAGTCCACCTGTCATAAAAGGGCCAAGTTGGAAAACCCCAGAGACTCTGGATCCAACCTTGCAGTTTCATCAAAATGGCCGACTGAGGAATTCTGGGAGTTGAAGTCCACCAGTCACAAAAGAGCCAAGGTGGCCTTACCTCTTGCCCTAGTCCAGGGGAAGGCAACAACCTCAGCTCTTTTACGACTCGTGGGGCTTCATAGCAGAGCTTGACTCAGGAATTCTGGGAGTTGAAGTCCAACGAGTCCTAAAAGAGCCGAGGTTGTTGCCTACCTCTTGCTTCTAAGTCCCAATCCCCAGGAGGAGCTTCCCTCGTTGATTGGTTGGGCGCCTCCAAGCTTCTTCCGTTGATTGGTTGGCCTTCTCCGGCCGAGCGCGCGGAGGAGAAGGAGGAGGAGGGGGTGGTGGAAAAAGAGGCGCCGCCTTTTCCCATTGGCGGGCTCCGCTTTTGGCGGGAAGGACGGGCCCCGCGGTTGGTGGGCGGGGCCCGGCGTGAGGCAATTAGTAGAGGGTCTCGCGCGCGCGCAGGGAAGACAGTTTTGTTTTGTTGTTTTTTTTCGCGCGACGGTGGCCGCCGAGGGACAATTACCTCATGGAACCCGCCGCCCGCCGCCCTCGCCCGCACCGCCGCCGCTTGCTCCTCGGCGACGCCGAGGCTCCCCTCGGACGCCGGAGAAGCCTGGACTGCGCCGGGTGAGCCGCGGTTTGATTCTGGGCCTGGTTGGGAGCCTTGAGGCCTCTTTCGCCTTTCCCCTCATCGTCAGGCCGCTGCCGCCTGGCCTGGCTTGGCCTATATATAAACCCCGCCAGGCCCGAAGCCTGAATTCTCCTACTCGCTCTCTCTCGCCCCCCCTTCCACCCCGCCCCTCCCCCTCCCCGCCTTCACCTCCCAACGCCCCGTCGCGGAACGGCGAAGGAACCCAGAGGGCATCTAGTCGTGCCACACACACCCCTCCCCACGCTCGGCCCTTTAGCCGAGAGGCCCCCCCCCAAAATTGGAGGATGAAAGGGGAAGCGAGTTTTCCCTTCCCCGTCCCTCCCCCCCTCAAAAAAAAAAACCACCTCTCGTAGCCGAACCCACCTCGCAGGGTTGTCGTTAGGTAGAAGGTGGAAGACGACGGGCCGGCGCCGTCGTCTTCCGTTTCTGGAGATTGGCCTGTGTGTGTGTGTGAGAGAGAGAGAGTGAGTTTGTGCGTCCTTGGGTGGTTTTGCCTGCGTATGCCCTTGTACTTGTGTGTGTGTGTGTGTGTGTGTGTGTGTGGTGGGTGGGTGTATACTTGTGGGTGTGTACATGAGGGTGTATCTGTACGTGGATGGGGTTGAGCATCTGTGTGGATGTGGATGAGTGTGTTTACATGGGTGGTTGTGGTGTGTTTGGCTGTTTGTGGCTCTGTGTGTGTGTGTGTGTGTATGTACAGAATGTGTATATGTGTGTGTATGTTTCTGGATGCATATATGTGTGGGTGTATATGAATGTGGATGTATGTGTATATGTGTGTGGATGCATATATCTGTGGGTGTAGATATGAGTGGGTGGATGTGTGGGTGTAGATATGGATGTATATCCCTGAGTGGATGTGTGGGTGTATATGAGTGGTTGTGGATGTGTGGGTGTATATATGGATGTATGGGTATATGTGTATATCAGTGGGTATCTATATGAGTGTGTACATGAATGCGGTTGAGCATCTGTGGATGTGGATGGGTGTATATATGTATATATATATGTGTGTATATATATATGTGTATGTATATGTGTGTGTGTATGTTTCTGGATGCATATATGTGTGGGTGTATATGAATGTGGATGTATGTGTATATGTGTGTGGATGCATATATCTGTGGGTGTAGATATGAGTGGGTGGATGTGTGGGTGTATATATGAGTGTATATCCATGAGTGGATGTGTGGGTGTAGATATGGATGTATGGGTATATGTGTATATCAGTGGGTATCTATATGAGTGTGTACATGAATGCGGTTGAGCATCTGTGTGGATGTGGATGGGTGTATATATATACGTATATATATGTGTGTATATATATGTGTATGTATATATATGTGTGTGTGTGTGTGCTTGTATATATGAGTGAATAGGATTGGATGTGGGTGTATGAGTGGTTGTGGTATGTTTGGCTGTGTGGCTGTATATGTGAGTGTATGTATAGAATGTGTATATGTGGGTGGGTGGATATGTGTGGGTGGATATATATGAATGTGTGTCTGTATTGTATTTGTATATGTGTGGGTGTATATATGAGTGTATATCCATGAGTGGATGTGTGGGTGTATATGAGTGGTTGTGGATGTGTGGGTGTATATACGTATGTATGGGTATATGTGTATATTTGTGGGTATATGAGTGTGTACATGAATGCCGTTGAGCATCTGTGTGGATGTGGATGGGTGTGTGTGTTTGTGTGTGTGTATATATATATATATATATATGTATATGTATATATATATGTGTGTGTGTATATATGAGTGAATCTCTAGGATTGGATGTGGGTGTATGTGGGTATGTGTTGTTGTGTTATGTTTGGCTGTGTGGCTGTATATTTGAGTGTACGTATAGAATGTGTATATGTGGGTGGGTGGATATGTGTGGGTGGATATATATGAATGTGTATCTGTATAGTGTATTTGTATATGTGTGGGTGTATATAGGTATATGTGTATGGGTATATATAAGTATATGTGGATGGGTGTGTGGGTGTGTGTATGTATATGTATATGTGTAGCTTTATACGAGTGTATGTATAGAATGTGGATGTGGGGGTGCATATGTGGGTGTATATATGAATGTGAAGGGACGCGGTGGCTCAGTGGGTTAGGATGCTGAGCTTATCGATCAGAAGGTCGGCAGTTTGGCGGGTTGAATCCCGAGTGCTGCGTAACAGAGTGAGCGCCTGTTACTCGTCCCAGCTGCTGCCAACCTAGCAGTTTGAAAGCACGTAAAAATGCAAGTAGAAAAATAGGGACCACTCCGGTGGGAAGGTAACAGCGTTCCGTGCGCCTTTGGCGTCTAGTCATGCCGGCCACATGACCACGGAGATGTCCTCGGACAAGCGCTGGCTCTTCGGCTTTGAAACGGAGATGAGCACCGGCCCCGAGAGTCAGAAACGACTAGCACACATGTGCGGGGGAACCTTTACCTTTACCTTTTATATGAATGTGGGTGTATGTATAGTGTATATGTGTGTGGATACACTGATGTGGGTGCATATATGGGTATATATGTGGGTATGTATATGAGTGTATATTTGCATGAGTGCATGTGTGGGTGTATATGAGTGTGCATAAGTGATCTATGTGTGGGTGTATATGTATGTGTATGTGTGGCTTTATATATGAGCATAGAGGATGGGTGGATATGTGTGGGTGGATATATATGAATGTGTATCTGTATAGTGTATTTGTATATGTGTGGAAACATATACTGTATGTGTGGGTGTATATATGGGTATCTATATGTGTATGGGTGTACATAAGTCTATATCCACATGTATGGATGTGTTTGTGGGTGTATGTATATGTGTGGCTTTATACGAGCGTATATGTATAGAACGTGAATGTATGTGGGTGTAAATGTGTGTGTATATATGAATGTGTTTGTTTATGTATATTGTATGTGTGGATACACTTATCTGGGTGTATATAGGTATATGTGGGTATGTATATGAGTATATAGGGACGCGGTGGCTCAGTGGGTTAGGACGCTGAGCTTGTCGATCAGAAGGTCGGCAGTTTGGCGGGTCGAATCCCGAGTGCCGCGTAGCAGAGTGAGCGCCTGTTACTCGTCCCAGCTTCTGCCAACCTAGCAGTTCGAAAGCACGTAAAAATGCTAGTAGAAAAATAGGGACCACTCCGGTGGGAAGGTAACAGCGTTCCGTGCGCCTTTGGCGTCTAGTCATGCCGGCCACATGACCACGGAAGAGTCCTCGGACAAGCGCTGGCTCTTCGGCTTTGAAACGGAGATGAGCACCGGTCCCTAGAGTCGGAAACGACTAGCACGCATGTGCGGGGGAACCTTTACCTTTATATGAATGTGGATGTATGTGTATATGTGTGTGGATGCATATATCTGTGGGTGTAGATATGAGTGGGTGGATGTGTGGGTGTATATATGAGTGTATATCCATGAGTGGATGTGTGGGTGTATATGAGTGGTTGTGGATGTGTGGGTGTATATATGTATGTATGGGTATATGTGTATATTTGTGGGTATATGAGTGCGTACATGAATGCGGTTGAGCATCTGTGTGGATGTGGATGGGTGTGTGTGTGTGTGTGTGTACATATATATATGTACGTATGTATGTGTGTTTGTGTATGAGTGAATCTCTAGGATTGGATGTGGGTGTATGTGTGGTTGTGTTATGTTTGGCTGTGTGGCTGTATATGTGAGTACGTATAGAATGTGTATATGTGGGTGGGTGTATATGTGTGGGTGAATATATATGAATGTGTATCTTTATAGTGTATTTATATGTGTGGGTGTATATAGGTATCTATATGTGTATGGGTGTATATAAGTATATGTGGATGGGTCTGGGTGTGTGTATGTATGATGTCCCGTTGCCTGGAGGCGGTCCGGGTCTGGATGGGGAGGAACAGGCTTCGGCTCAACCCTGACAAGACGGAGTAGCTGTGCGTGCCGGCATCTCGGGAAACTCAGATCATTCTGAGTTATTACCTCCCGTAGATAGAGCTCGCAACTTGGGAGTCCTCCTAGATTCACAGCTCTCTTTAGAAGATCATATAGTAACTGTGACTAGGGGGGGGGGCCTTCGCCCAGTTACGCCTGGTGCGCCAGTTACGGCCCTATCTAGACCGTGATGCCTTACGTACAGTCACTCATGCGCTCGTGACCTCTCGATGAGACTACTGCAACGCTCTCTACATGGGGCTGCCCATGAGGACCACTCGGAGGCTCCAACTGGTGCAGAATGCAGCCGCGAGAGTCGTGTTGGGGGTCTCCCGATACTCCCATGTTACACCTCTGCTCCGTGAGCTGCATTGGCTTCCGGTTGCCTTCCGGGTGAGATTCAAGGTACTGGTTATGACCTACAAAGCCCTACATGGCATGGGTCCCGGAGTACCTTAGGGAGCACCTGCGACCGGCATCAACTTCCCTCCGCCCAGTGCGCTCCCACAGAGAGGGCCTCCTCCAGGTGCCGCCGTTCGGAGAATGCCGTCTGGTGACCCCCAGGGGGAGGGCGTTCTCTGTGGGCGCGCCTGACCTGTGGAACCGTTTACCGGTTGAGCTCCGGATGGCTCCCGACCTTCGCTCCTTCCGACGCGACCTAAAAACCTATCTGTTTGAACAATCCGGCCTGGTCTGATGGGTTTTGTTTTAATTATTGTTTTAATGTCATTTTATCTTCTGCATTTGGGCAACTAGGGTTTAATTTGTTTTCAATTTCTGTATTTGGGCATTTTGATATTTATGTCCCTGTTCACCACCCTGGGAGGGACGCGGTGGCTCAGTGGGTTAGGACGCTGAGCTTGTCGATCAGAAGGTCAGCAGTTTGGCGGGTCGAATCCCGAGTGCCGCGTAACAGAGTGAGCGCCTGTTACTTGTCCCAGCTTCTGCCAACCTAGCAGTTCGAAAGCACGTAAAAACGCAAGTAGAAAAATAGGGACCACTCCGGTGGGAAGGTCACAGCGTTCCGTGCGCCTTTGGCGTCTAGTCATGCCGGCCACATGACCACGGAGACGTCCTCGGACAAGCGCTGGCTCTTCGGCTATGAAACGGAGATGAGCACCGGCCCCTAGAGTCGGAAACGACTAGCACGCATGTGCGGGGGAACCTTTACCTTTACCTCACCACCCTGAGTCCTTCGGGAGAAGGGCGGTATTCAAATCAAATCAAATAAATAAATAAGTATGTATGTGTATATGTGTAGCTTTATACGAGTGTATGTATAGAATGTGGATGTGTGGGGGTGTATATGTGGGTGTATATATGAATGTGGGTGTATGGGTTTCCTGCCTTAGCAGGGGGTTGGACTAGATGACCTCCAAGGTCCCTTCCAACTTTATTACCATTACTATCAACAACAACAATAATAATAATGGAGAGAAGCAACCTAGAACTAAGGAAAAACTTCCTGACAGTTAGAACAATTAACCAGTGGAACTACTTGCCACCAGAAGCTGTGAATGCTCCAACACTGGAAGTTTTTAAGAAGAGACTGGACAGCCATTTGTCTGAAATGGTCTAGGGTTTCCTGCCTGAGCAGGGGGTTGGACTAGATGACCTCCAAGGTCCCTTCCAACTTCTTCTTCTTCTTCTTCTTCTTCTTCTTCTTCTTCTTCTTCTTCTTCTTCTTCTTCTTCTTCTTCTTCTTATTATTATTATTATTATTATTATTATTATTCTGCAACTTTTCATGGAACACAGGACTGACAATGGAACAAACTTTGTTGCATTATATTCTTGATTCATTGACCTTTCCATTGATGTGTGTGTGTGTGTGTGTGTGTGCGCGCGCGGTGTATGTATTTATATGTATATGTGTGTATATGTATATATGTATGTGTATATGTGTGTACACACACAAACACACACAATTTTATGGTGCTGCTCCAAAAAAAAAAGTGGCGTTATTAGCCACTGAATCTCAAAAATACACTTTTTCCCCGCCCCCGAAAGGTTTCCACGATTTTGGCCGCAGATATAGATATAGATGGTGTGTGTGTGCGCGTGCACGTGCGCGCACACACATACCGCTTTCACGGTGCAAATAATGCAATATAGTCAAGACGGTGCAAGAAATAACAGCCCTCCCCCCCAACCTTTGAAATCTTTGCAGCTCCGCTGAATGCCCTGTCCAGACGACGGAAGCCAAGAGCGCCAACATGAAAAGGACCTCGTCTTCTGATTCGACCGATTCGGGTACGTTCCTGGGTTTTCCTGATTCGAAAAGAACGGCCGTTGCATGCTGGTGCTTTGTGATGCCCCGAGTCTGCTCTGAAATTGTCATTTGCTTTAGCCCTCCCCTCCCAACCTCTCCACTGTCACCCATCCCCTCTGGGTGCTGTCGAGAAACTATTTTATCCCTTCCTACATACAAGTTTAGCCTTTTATATCTTTCTGTCTGCCTGCCTCCCTGCCTGCCTATCTATCTAATCTAATCTATCTATCTATCTATCTATCTATCTATCTATCTATCTATCTATCTAATCTTGTGTGTATCTCTATATATAATATAATATATATAATATTTATATATATATATATTATATATATATAACATTATATATTATATATAATATTACATATACGTTAAATGTTAGTTAAGCATTCAGAATACACTTGCTTGGTCCCAGACACGGGACAAATCTTATTTCCTGTTTCAGCCTAGCCCAAGGCCATCCACAGGCAGTAGTCACATCAGTGATAATATGTGTCTTGAGTGTTTTGCCTAACATGCAAATCACCCCAGGTTCGAATCTCAGAAGGCTGTGGCTGATTGATGAGAGCAAAGAAGCTTGAAATATCTATATCAGTCTCCCTTTAATTCTTTGTCAGCAATCCAAATTTATTTAATTTCCAAATTAAATGGGTTTGGCCTCATTTTCCTTGCCCCAGTGTTGTTGGAGTGGATTGCCGCAGTTGCTAACATTTGTCGATATTTGAATTTAGCATTTCTTGCTTACAATTTCCGAATTTTGAGTAACCAAAATTCCCTTTGTCAAATTCGTCACAAAGTCTTAACATTCAGGATACGCGTCTCTCTATTCAAACCTATTCCATTTCTCACCACCTTACATAATCTAATTCAAAATACAGTGGAACATTCGTATTCTCTGTTAATTTATTTATTTATTTATTTATTTATTTAGTTACATTTATATACCGCCCTATTCCCTGAGGACTCAGGGCGGTTTACAGGAAATTAAAAAATCCACCATACAAAAGTTAAAAAACCAAATTAAAAAATATTAAATTGCCAAATGTCTTAATTTTAGTAATCAGAATTTCTCTTGTTTCAACCGCAAATGCTTCCTCTCTTTTTCTCTTTATCTCCACTATCTCATATTTAAGCTAGTACAATTCTTATTATCTCAGCTAAGAAAAAACATATGTGTTACATTTATCGATAGATTTTTAGCTTACATATGTGTGTGTGTGTATGTATATGTGTATATATGTGTGTGTGTGTGTGTGTATGTATATATATATATATATATATATATATATATATACTTCAATCTTTGTAGATAAATCAGTATTCAAATTTAACGTTTAATATTTATGCTTCCACATTTTAAATGATCAAAATTTCCTTTTATTTCACTTTATCACAATATTTATTATGCAAAGTATACATCTTATCTATTTGAGTCTGTTCTCTTTTTTAATCTTCACTAATAGGTCAAAGCCCCAATTTTCTTCAGCCTTAATTCTAGCTTTCTTTCTTTTGAAGGGCGGGTTTCTTCCCTCACCTCACAAATGCTCAAATGGTAGCCTTTTGTAAGTTTTTCTCCCCCCCCCCACCCGCCCCAAAATTAAAAAATAAAATAAAAATGGGATTTTTCTCTGCGTTCCCGACACAGGACAAATTCCGGCAGTGCCTAAAACTGTTCATTTATTCATTTCTTCTGTTTTCCTCCAACAGCTGTCCTATGGACGCCATATAATTTCATTTCTTTGATTTTATTCTTTTAATCTCCCTCAGGTTGCTGCATGGATTCCCCTCTCCTGCTTGGCACGAACGACTTTGAAGAAACGTAGGTGATTAAAAAGATGCCGGTTTGGTAGTAAGGTGGAAATAATTGCGGCCTTTCCAAACGACCTGGTGCCCGACTTCTCATTGGCTGAAGTTGTTGACCCTTCACACGAGGAAGCCTCCTGCTGAATTGGGTGGGTGGGTGGGTGGGAGACAGGAGTTAGGATAAGCTTACAAGTTAGGACAGCGACGGCGAACCTTTTAGAGGCCCGAGCGCCCAAACTGCAACTCCCAAACCCCCTTATTTATCGCAAAGTGCCAATGCGGCAATTTAACCTGAACGCCGAGGTTTTAGTTTAGGGGGGGGGGGAAACCTCGTACATTAACATCGTTTTGTCTTGAAAAGAAAAGCACAAGAACAAAGCTTTCATTGAGGCCAACAACGTTTTACGGGAAGGTCAAAGTTTGCCTTTGGCATGCTTTCGAGCAGCTAAGGTGAACTTTTGCTGTTGTACGCACGCTGATCATTTGCCCAGCCTTGGCTCCTACTTTGTAAGTTTGAGAGCAACACAAGGCAGCACTGGGGTCATTGGTTACGTTTTTCAGAGCTGAAAAAAAAAAACAGTTGCTCACAAGCAGAAAGGTGAGCCAAACAAAAGTAAGGAAAGCAATTCCCCAGTGCTTTCGTTGACTTAAAAATTATTTGGCAGAGAATTCCACACTTGGAAGGATTTCTTTTTCGGAACTCACTGCGCTGTCTTTTTCTCATCCTTATTTATTTTATTTCTTTTGTTTGACCGCTCTCCATAAGAGCGAGCTCCGGAGGCTTGTTTTGGCCAGGGAGGGAGTTGAGAAAAACGGCTTTTTTCTGCAAAAAGTTAGCCAAAGAGCGAGTTAGGAAAAAGGGAAAAGCGCCTTTGCGCATTCCTAGCGGCATTCGATTGACAAAACACTGCGGGTCAGCCTAAAGGGTGTGATTAAAAAAAAAAAAGACTCCGGCTACCCTATTGTTTCTGTTTTGGGAAGAAGATGGGCCTCGTTTATTTGCTGATTTGATTTAACGGATGCAGGGAAGAATTCAAATTGGGTCAGCCCCTTTTTTTCATTCGATTTTATTTTGTCAGCTGACCGGGAAATTTGATTTCCTGGAAGAAGGAAAAAAAGAAAAGAAACAAAAAGCCTCTGAAAGCGAGAAGAAGGGGAGGGGACCTTGAGAATTGCTAGACAAAATAAGAACGTGGCTTCGTATTATTTCATCAGTCGATGCGGACGGCGAGAATCGGGTCTCGAGAAGAGGCGTGTCTGGAACTCGAGGCCGTGATAGAAATCGCGGTCCTTTAAAACTTGGAAACGATAAAAAAAGACTAAATGTCAAATTTAAAATGCGCCCGGGAGATTAAAATGAAGAAAAAAAATGTTAATTAGGTGGTGGGCTGTCTAAAAGATGGAATGAGAAATTAATAAAGTTGGAAGGGACCTCGGAGGTCATCTAGTCCAACCCCCTGCTCTGGCAGGAAACCCTAGACCGTTTCAGACAAACGGCCGTCCAGTCTCTTCTTCAAAACTTCCACCGTTGGAGCATCCACATTTTCCGGTGGCGGGTGGTTCCACTGGTTTAAGATAATCAAGATCCGTACAAACCGAAGATTATGGACGAATGCTAGGCAGTTGTTTTGGGTTTGATTGACAGAATAAGAATCGGCGTCGGCGCGAATACGAGACGGAATACATCGAGGGGGAATCGTCGCAATCTTTTTGAGATTCCTCTCCCTGCTTTTTGAGCTGCGATGGAATTACCACGCTCAGCTGCCCCGTTGGTTTATGTGTGATATGAGAAAGTTAATAAAAAACACAACTTCAAATTAAAACCTTTTCGGGGGTGGGGTGGGGAGCAGAAATAACGTTGAAACGGAAAGTGGGAAATGGACGGAAGCCTGTTCAAGATTTTTCCCCTCCTCCCCTTTTCCTAGCCCGAAAATTAAGGAAATTTACGTGTCCGTGACCTGGGGGAAAAAAAACCAAAACTGGCGGGGTTTTGCTTTTGACGTGTCGGACACGGGCTTTCTTTTCAAAGCTGCTCTGCTTCTCTTTTTGCAGCTTTCGCCTCCCCATGAGAAGGATGCACTCGCTGCCGGTAAGGAAATCCAGCGGAGGAATCAAAGGGTCTCTGGGCGGACTCGCTCTTTTGTTTTCTAAATTCGAATTTTCCCCTGCGATGGTGGCGGGGTTTGAGTTTACAGGAGGCGGTGGGTGACGGGGTGGAAAAAAAAAACCCTTTTCATCTACCTCAAAAAAAAAGGAGTCCAGGGGCTTGTGCATTTTTGACAGGCCCGGGGCAAGGAGAAGAATTTCTGTAAAAGTTGTCTCGAATTGGTTTCGGGAGAACCGAGCTGGGAGGGGCCTGGGAGGTCATCCAGTCCAGCCCCCTGCTCCGAGCAGGAGACCCTTGGCAGAATCGGAGGAGAACCGAGCTGGAAGGGGCCTCGGAGGTCCTCGAGTCCAGCCCCCTGCTCAAGCAAGACACCCTAAGAATAATAGAATAACAAAAGAGTTGGAAGGGACCTCGGAGGTCATCTAGTCCAGCCCGCTGCTCAAGCAGCAGACCCAATAAGCTTGGGTTATGGGGGGGTGGGGGGTGGGCGGCAACTGCAATGTTGTCCCCAAGCCCGTTCCTACCCCAAGCCCGATCCTAACCCCATCCCAAATCCTGATCTTTACCCTGGTTATATCTTCTTCCTAACCCTATAAAATTCAATAAAAACTCTTATAAAAACATATATAGGTAGATAGATAGATAGATATAGATATAGATTTAGCTATAGATATAGATATAGATATAGATATAGATAGATTAGATAGATTAGATAGATATAGATATAGCTATAGATAGCTATAGATATATAGATATGGATAGATAGATATAGATATAGCTATAGATAGATAGCTATAGATATATAGCTATAGCTATAGATATGGATAGATAGATATAGCTATAGATAGCTATAGATATATAGCTATAGCTATAGATATAGATATAGATAGATTAGATAGCTATAGCTATAGCTATAGATATGCATAGATAGCTATAGATATAGATATAGATAGCTATAGATATAGCTATAGCTATAGATATGGATAGATAGATTAGATAGATATAGCTATAGATAGATAGCTATACATATATAGTTATAGCTATAGCTATAGATATGGATAGATTAGATAGATATAGCTATAGCTATAGATATGGATAGATATAGCTATAGATAGATAGCTATAGATATATAGCTATAGATATAGATATGGATAGATAGATTAGATAGATAGATATAGATATAGCTATAGATAGCTATAGCTATATAGTTATAGCTATAGATATAGATATGGATAGATTAGATAGAAATCGCTATAGCTATAGATAGATATAGATACAGATATAGCTATAGATAGATAGCTATAGCTATAGATATGGATAGATAGATATAGATAGATATGAACACTCCCCCCCCCGGGTAATTCTCCCCCTACCCCCAATTTTTATTTTTACAGGTTTTTTTTTGTTTCTTCTTGTTTTTAAAGCACGGCCTTCTGGGTTGCAGTCCCGCCTTGAAGGAAAGGCCCTCGGCTCGCCTGGATGGCGGCGTCTTCCGAGCCCTGGGTCCCGAAGAAAACAAAGAGAACGTGAGTTTTGGGTTTCGAGGTCTGTCCCGTGGAGGGGGGGGGGAAGAGAGCCTCGGTTTAGGACGAGGGTTTTTGTTGTTGTTTTTTTTCCCTCCCTCATGTCAGATCGTCCCAAAAGGGCTGGGAGAGGAGCAGGAAGAGCATAGAGTGGCAACAGTTGGAAGGGAACCTCGGAGGTCATCTAGTCCAGCCCCCTGCTCGAGCAGGAGACTTTTACAGAATCCTAGAAGGACGGAGTTGGAAGGGACCTTGGAGGTCATCCAGCCCAACCCCCTCCTTGAGCAGGAGACCCTTGCAGAATCACGGAATGACAGGGTTGGGAGGGACCCTGGAGGTCATCTAGTCTGACCCCCCTACTCGCGCAGGAGACTTTTACAGAATCCTAGAAGGATGGAGTTGGAAGGGACCTTGGAGGTCATCCAGCCCAACCCCCTGCTCGAGCAGGAGACCCTTGCAGAATCACGGAATGACAGGGTTGGGAGGGACCCTGGAGGTCATCTAGTCCGACCCCCCCCTGCTCGAGCAGGAGACTTTTACAGAACCCTAGAAGGACGGAGTTGGAAGGGACCTTGGAGGTCATCCAGCCCAACCCCCTGCTCGAGCAGGAGACCCTTGCAGAATCATGGAATGTCAGGGTTGGGAGGGACCCTGGAGGTCATCTAAACCAACCCCCCCTGCTCGAGCAGGAGACTTTTACAGAACCCTAGGAGGACGGAGTTGGAAGGGACCTTGGAGGTCATCCAGCCCAACCCCCTGCTCGAGCAGGAGACCCTTGCAGAATCATGGAATGTCAGGGTTGGGAGGGACCCTGGAGGTCATCTAAACCAACCCCCCCTGCTCGAGCAGGAGACTTTTACAGAACCCTAGGAGGACGGAGTTGGAAGGGACCTTGGAGGTCATCCAGCCCAACCCCCTGCTCAAGCAGGAGACCCTTACAGAATCGTAGAGTAGGAGAGGTGGAAGGGACCCTGGAGGTCATCCAGTCTAGCCCTTCCCCCCGCTCAGGCAGGAGAAAGGATTGTCCATCCTCTGTTTCAAAACCTCCAGTGTGGGCGCATTCACAACTTCTGGAGGATGACGGGACACTTCAGGAAAAGCTTTTCGCTGTCTTTTATTTCCCTCTCCGTTGTGTAAAAAAAAACAAACAAATATTGTGTCCCTTTTTCCCCCTCCAGGAGCACTTTGAGTTCAAGAAACCGACCAGGCCCGCCTCTCGTGGCTCCTTGCACCTTTCCTCTCTTGACGACGAAAAGGACCTTTCGGAACCCAGGCGGAACTCGAACCCAGAACTTACGGTATTTATCGAGAGAATGTCCGGCCTGGCTGGAACAGAAAGACGGACGCTTAGGCCAGTTGTGTGTGTGTGTGTGTGTGTGTGTGTGTGTTGGAGGAATGTTAACCACAGGTAGTCCTTGGCTTACAGCCGTTCCTTTTAGTGACCGGGACCGAAGAGAAGGGACTTTGGTCTGTGTTTCACACTGAGCGACCGTGGCGGCCTGCCTGCGATCGAAATTCAGACGCTTGGGAGACCGAAATCGTATTTATGACGGTCGCAGCGAGCTCGGGGGGGGTGGGTGGGTTCACGTGATCCCCTTTGGCGACCTTCTGACGAGCAAAGCTGTGTGTGTCTGTCTGTGTGTGTGTGTGTGTGTGTGTGTGTGGTAAGCCAGATTCACTTAGCCGCCGTGTTCCTCGCTTAGCGACCGCAGTGATTGGCTGGACCACAGTAGCAAGAAAGCTCGTCCAATGGGAGAGAACTCGCTGAGCAACTGTCTTGACTGAGCCACGTACGTTGTGGACTCGATTGTGGTTGTGAGTCGAGGACTGCCTGTATAGCTCCCGCAGTTAGAATAGAATGAAAAATAATAGCACAGGACAGAATATGGATAGGATAGGATAGGATAGGATAGGATAGGATAGGATAGCCATATGGAATAGAATAGATTAGAACAGAATAGAAATATAGAATAGAATAGAAATATAAGAATAAAAATATAGAAGCAGAATAGAATAGAATAAACAGTAGAATAGAAACAATAGAAATATAGAATAACGGCAAATAAAATAGAACGGAGAATGGAATGGAATGGAATAGACAATAGAAGGATAGGATAGGATACAACAGAATGGAATGGAATGGAATGAAGAATAGAATATAGAATAGAATAGAAATAGAATGGAATACATTATATAGAATAGAGAACATAGAATTGAATCGAATAGATAATTAGAATAGAATAGAATAGAGAATAGAAGAGGATAGATTGGAGAAGAGAAGATAGAGAATAGAATAGAATGAAAGGAATAGAACAGAGGCTAGAATAGAGAATATAGAATAGAAGAGGATAGATTGGAGAATAGAAGATAGAGAATAGAAGAGAATAGATAATAGAATAAAACAGAACAATGAATGGAATGGAATAGAATAGAATGGAATATAGAATAGAATAGAAATAGAGTAGAATACATAATAGAGAATAGAGAACATAGTATAGATTGTAGAATAGAATACAATAGTATAGAATAGAATAGGAGGAATGAAGAATAGAATTGAATCGAATAGGTAATATAGAATAGAATAGTGAATATACAATAGAAGAGAATAGATTGGAGAAGAGAAGAGAAGATAGAGAATAGAATAAGGAATAGAACATAATAGAACCGAATGAATAGAATATATAGTATATAGTATAGTAATAGTATAGTAATAGTATAGTATAGTATAGTATAGTATAGGAATAGAATAGAATAGAATAGAATAGAATAGAATAGAATAGAAGGAATGAAGAATAGAATAGAATGAAAGGAATAGAACAGAGTAGGATAGAGTAGAAGATATAGAATAGAATAGAGTAGAATAGAATAGAAGGAATGAAGAATAGAATAGAATGAAAGGAATAGAACAGTAGGATAGAGTAGAAGATTAGAATAGAATAGAATAGAATAGAATAGAATAGAATAGAATAGAATAGAATAGAAGGAATGGAGAATAGAATAGAATATATAGAATAGAATATAGGTTGCTTGAGGAGGGGAGGGCTTCCACTCCCCGAATTGTTGTTTAGTTGCTTGTTAAGTGAATCCGGCTGCCACGTTGACTTTGCTGGTCAGAAGGTTGATGCTGCGACAGTCATAAATACGGGTCAGTTGCTAAGCGCCTGGCCGGGGTGATGCTAGAAATGGCCCTAAGTCTGCAAAACGGCCCTAAGTCCCCCCCCTTTTCCCCCCCCGTGCCGTTGTAACTTGGAACGGTCACTGAATGGAACTAAGTTGAGGATACCTGGCTGGATTTTCAAGTTTATCTGGGTCTAAAAAAAATCCAAATAATGGCTCTTTTGTCCATGAAAGCCTCCTTTGCTTTAGATCTCCAGTGGTCGAAATACGGGAAACGATCCTGGAATTGACAGCCCTGCATTCCCACGTCGGCCGTCCCGAAAAATCTCGGAAACCGAAGACGATGGCTTTTTAGAGCTTATGAACGGCTCGGATAGCACTGTAAGTTCATACTGGTTTAATCCTTGCTAGTTACAATAATAGGGTTCCATCGTGCAGCCTGGCGAGATGATGTAGATTTTGAATTTTTTTTCTAAACAAACCAACAAAGACGTTTGTCTATCTATCTATCTATCTATCTATCTATCTATCTATCTATCTATCTATATTCATCTATCTCATCTAATATCTGTATCCATCATACATCTATCCATCCTTGTCTGTCTGTCTGTCTGTCTATCCATCATCTATCTAACCATCCATCCATTATCTCTATCCATCATTATCTATCTATCTATCTATCTATCTATCTATCTATCTATCTATCTCCATCATCTATCTCTATTCATCATCTGTATCTCTCTCTCTTTCCATCATCCATCCATCCATCATCTATCTATCCTTCTATCTCATCTAACATCTTTATCCATCATCCATCTATCCATCTTTGTCTGTCTGTCTATCCATCTATCCATCATCTATCTATCTAACCATCATCTCTCTCTCTCTCTCTCTCTCTCTCTCTCTCTCTCTCTCTCTCTCTCTCTCTCTCTCTCTCTCTCTTCTATATCTATCCATCATCTATCTATATCCATCATCTATATAATAATAAGTTGGAAGGGTATCTATCAATCATCTATATCTATCTATATATCTATATCCATCATCTATCTGTATCCATCATCTCTCTATCCATCATCTATCCATCTATCCATCCATCCATCATTATATCTATCCTATCTCATCTAATATCTCTATCCATCATCCAACTATCCATCCTTGTCTGTCTGTCTATCCATCTCTCTATCCATCATCTATCTAACCATCCATCCATCATTATATCTATATCTATCTATCTTCTATATCTATCCATCATCTATCTATATCCATCATCTATATCATCTATCAATCATCTATATCTATCTCTCTATCTTCTATATCTATCCATCTATCTATATCCATCATTTGGGGGTTTATTTGCTTTATTATCGCTTTATTGTATACTTACTTTGCTCTGTACACCGCCCTGAGTCCTCCGGGAGAAGGGCGGTATATAAAACAAACAAATAAATAAATAAAATCTATATCATCTATCTATCAATCATCTCTATCTATCTATCTATATCTATTTCTATCTATCGTGTCTCTCTATCTCTATCTTTATATATCTTATCTATATATATGTCTATATATATATATCTGTCTATATCTGTATATATCTATGTCTGTATATATCTGTCTATATATTTGTCGTCTATATCATCTATCTATCTATCTATCTATCTATCTATCTATCTATCTATCTATCTATCTATCTATCTATCATAGTCTTTGTTGGAAAGAGCAAAAACATTTGCAGAGGAGACCAAACTGGCAGGAGTAGCCAACACCGCAGAAGACAAACTGAGGATCCAAAAAGATACTGAGGAATGGGCCCTATCCAACAAACATACGGGGAGAAACATACGCTTAGGCAGGAAAAAAAATCAAAGGTACAAATTACAGGCTGGGAGAGACCTGGCTCCAAAACAGCAACTGGGAGAGGGAACCTCGGAGTCCTAGTGGACGACGATCGCTTGACCGTGAGCCAGCCGTGTGCGGCGGCAGCCGGAAAAGCTAATACAATCCTGGGTTGAAACAGAGGCGTAGAGTCAAGATCACGCGAAGAGAGAAGCAGCCTGGAACTAAGGAGAAACTTCCTGACAGTCAGAACAACTAACCAGGGGAACTACTTGCCACCAGAAGCGGTGAATGCTCCAACACTGGAAGTTTTTAAGAAGAGACTGGACAGCCATTTTGTCTGAAATGGTCTAGGGTTTCCTGCCTGAGCAGGGGGTTGGACTAGATGACCTCCAAGGTCCCTTCCAAATTATTATTATTATTATTATTATTATTATTATTATTATTATTATTATTATTATTATTATTTATTAACAACCTGCCTTCGGAAGCTGTGAATGCTCCAACACTGGAGGTTTTTAAGAAGAGACTGGACAGCCATTTTGTCTGAAATGGTCTAGGGTTTCCTGCCTGAGCAGGGGGTTGGACTAGATGACCTCCAAGGTCCCTTCCAAATTATTATTATTATTATTATTATTATTATTATTATTATTATTATTATTATTATTTATTAACAACCTGCCTTCGGAAGCTGTGAATGCTCCAACACTGGACGTTTTTAAGAAGAGACTGGACAGCCATTTTGTCTGAAATGGTCTAGGGTTTCCTGCCTGAGCAGGGGGTTGGACTAGATGACCTCCAAGGTCCCTTCCAAATTATTATTATTATTATTATTATTATTATTATTATTATTATTATTATTATTATTTATTAACAACCTGCCTTTGGAAGCTGTGAATGCTCCAACACTGGAAGTTTTTAAGAAGAGACTGGACAGCCATTTTGTCTGAAATGGTCTAGGGTTTCCTGCCTGAGCAGGGGGTTGGACTAGATGACCTCCAAGGTCCCTTCCAAATTATTATTATTATTATTATTATTATTATTATTATTATTATTTATTAACAACCTGCCTTCGGAAGCTGTGAATGCTCCAACACTGGACGTTTTTAAGAAGAGACTGGACAGCCATTTTGTCTGAAATGGTCTAGGGTTTCCTGCCTGAGCAGGGGGTTGGACTAGATGACCTCCAAGGTCCCTTCCAAATTATTATTATTATTATTATTATTATTATTATTATTATTATTATTATTTATTAACAACCTGCCTTCGGAAGCTGTGAATGCTCCAACACTGGACGTTTTTAAGAAGAGACTGGACAGCCATTTTGTCTGAAATGGTCTAGGGTTTCCTGCCTGAGCAGGGGGTTGGACTAGATGACCTCCAAGGTCCCTTCCAAATTATTATTATTATTATTATTATTATTATTATTATTATTATTATTATTTATTAACAACCTGCCTTCGGAAGCTGTGAATGCTCCAACACTGGACGTTTTTAAGAAGAGACTGGACAGCCATTTTGTCTGAAATGGTCTAGGGTTTCCTGCCTGAGCAGGGGGGTTGGACTAGATGACCTCCAAGGTCCCTTCCCACTTTAATATTATGAATTGTTACTGTTACTGTTGTTACTGTTTTATCTGGGCGATTATTTAATTCTCTTTTAATTTTTGTATCCTCTATTTATATGTGCCCTGTTCACCGCCCTGAGTCCTTCGGGAGAAGGGCGGTATACAAATTTAATAAATGAAATGAAACAAATGAAATGAAATGAAATGAATTATGAATTAAGTCTTAGTCCCGCTTTATAAAAACCCTCGTGAGGCCACACCTGGAATACTACAGCCAATTCTGGTCACCATACCCCCCTCCCAAAAGAGGTTGAGAGTTTGGGGAAAAAAAATTCAGCGAAGAGCAACTAAGATGAAAAACAGATCTTTTTTTATTTTATTACTTTTAATTTTATTATTTTATTATTTTTTATATATTGTATTATTTTTTATTTCATTATTCCAATTTTTTATTTGATATATTTTATTTTATGATTTTATTGATTTTTCATTTTATCTTTTATTTATTTTATTTATATGTTTTATTTTACTTTATTTTTCATTTATATTTTATTTTTTATTTTTTATTTATTTTATATTTTATTTTTCACTATTTCACTTTTTATTTGATATATTTTAATTTTTTTTATTTTTGTTTTCTTTTATTTATGTTTGTGTTTTATTTTATTTTACTTTATTTTTCATTTATTTATATTTTATTTTTTTATTTTATTTTATTATTTTATTTTATTTTATATTTTACTTTATTACTTTATTTTGTTTTATTTCATCATCTTATTTTATTAGAATTTAATTTTATTTATTTTAATTTTAATTTTTTATTTTGTTTTATTTTATTTATTTTGTTTTGTTTTATTTTATTTTTCATTTCATTTTTTATTTTTTATTTTTTATTTTAGTTTATTTTTTATTTTAGTTTACTTTTTATTTTTTTATTTTATTTATCTTGTTTTGTTTTATTTTACTATTACTTTATTTTATTATCTGTTTTGTTTTATTATTTTATTTTCATTTTCTTTAATTTTTATTTTATTTTATTGGAACCACCCGCAAATCTCGCTCCCCCGCCAGGCAGACGACCTCTGAGGAACTTCATCGTTATAAATGTCATAAATTTCCTGCTGTTTTTTCCCCCCCTTTTTTTTCCCTGGCTATAACTTGGTGGTTTTTTTTCTTCCCCCCCCCCACCCCTCTAGAACGACGACGAGATGACGTCGGACATGTCAATCCTCTGGACCGCCCCTTTGGTGGTCCCGAAGGGGGAAGACCTGCCGGTAAGTTTGCGAGTTTGGGTTTTGAAGCTTGATTTTTTTTTTTTTAGCCAATTCCCCTCCCTCCTTCCCTCCCTCCCGACTTTAGGACACTTTTAGAGCCCCATTTTCTGTCGGGCACCATCTGCCGCCACTCTGCCAATTTCACCAACGCCGGGCGGGCGATGCGCAGGGTGTGGCTTATCCTTATTTAAAAAAGGAAAAAACAACAACAACCCTCGGTGCTCGGCGAGCTCGGCTGCATCCCGGCAGGCAGAGACGTCTTGTTCCCATGCGAGGGAACGTCATCAGCGCAGGACGGAGAAGAATTGAGAATTGAGTAATGGGAGGAACGGGAGCCGGATAGAACAGGCAGGGTGAAAGAGGCAGGAGGCAAATTCGGACAGCCCTCCTCCTCCTCCTCCTCCTCCTCCTCCTCCTTTCTAGCACTGATGGTTTTCTCTGGCTGGATCATGAAACGTCTGCAAGAAAACCACCCAGCTCAGAAAGCACCAAGGACCCCACAGTCGTCGTCGTCGTCGTCCTCCTCCTCCTCCTCCTCCTCCTCCTCCTCCTCCCTCCTCCTCCTCCTCCTCCTCCTCCTCCTCCTCCTCCTCCTCCCTCCTCCTCCTCCTTTCTAGCACTGATGGTTTTCTCTGGCTGGATCACGAAACGTCTGCAAGAAAACCACCCAGCTCAGGAAAGCACCAAGGACCCCACAGTCCTCCTCCTCCTCCTCCTCCTCCTCCTCCCTCACTTCTTCCTTCCTTCCATCCTTCCTTCTTCCCTTCCCTTCTCCTCCTCCTCCCTCCTCCCTTCTAGCACTGATGATTTTCTCTGGCTCTGGATCATGAAACGTCTGCAAGGAACCCCCCCCCCCCCCCAGCTCAGAGAGCACCAAGGACGCCACAGTCCTTCCTCCTCCTCCTCCTCCTCCTCCTTCTAGCACTGATGATTTTCTCTGGCTCTGGATCATGAAACGTCTGCAAGGAAAACCCCCCCCCAGCTCAGAGAGCACCAAGGACGCCACAGTCCCTTCCTCCTCCTCCTCCTCCTCCTCCTCCTCCTCCCTTCTAGCACTGATGATTTTCTCTGGCTGGATCATGAAATGTCTGCAAGGAAACCACCCAGCTCAGAGGGCACCAAGGACGCCATAGTCCGTCCTTCCTCCTCCTCCTCCTCCTCCTCCTCCTCCTCCTCCTCCTCCTCCTCCTTCCTCGGCTCATCTGAAGCCGGCGAACAAGCCTTCGCAAAAAGGCGATGAGCAGGGTCTGTGCGACACTTCCGTCTGAGCGTGGGGGGGGGCGTACGGAGGAGAACTCGCAGTGAGAGGCGACTTTTGTTCCGGCGAAATGAGTCTTCCGCGTCGTGGGGTCCCTTGGCTTCTTGCTTGGGCAGGGGGTTGGACTAGATGACCTCCAACTCCTACTCTGTTCTAGTCTCCTTTCTCTCCTATTCTTCGTTCTGTTCTGTTCTTTATTTTAGTCTCCTTTATTCTATTCTATTTTAATCTAATCTTTCTTTCCTATTCTCCTTTGTCTCCTATTCTTTATTCTATTATATACTTTATTCTATTTTATTCTCCTTTCTCCTCTTCTAATCTAATTAATCTAATCTAATGCCTTTCTCTCCTATTCTCCTTTCTCTCTTGTTCTTTTATTATATTCTTTATTCTATTTTATTCTATCCCATCCTATTCTATTCTAATCTCCTTTCTCTCCTATTCTATTCTATTCTATTCTATTCTCTCCTATTCTATTCTATTCTATTCTATTCTATTCTATTCTATTCTATTCTATTCTATTCTATTCTATTCTATTCCATATTTTATTCCATATTCTATTCTATTCTATTCTAATCTTTCCTATTCTCCTTTCTCTATTCTTTTATATTCTCCTTTCTCTATTTTTATTATATTATATTCTTTATTCTATTTTATTCTATCCTATCCTATTCTATTCCATATTTTATTCCATATTTTATTCCATATTCTATTCCATATTCTATTCCATATTCTATTCTATTCTATTCTATTCTATTCTATTCTATTCTATTCTATTCTATTCTATTCTATTCTATTCTATTCTCCCCTGTGACCCTTTTTTTGTGTTGAGAGCCACAATTGTCTCATCTCAGCCGGCGGAATCCGGAGAGTTTGCAAAATGGGGTTCTTCCCGCTCCTTCCCCTCCCTTCCTGGGTTTTAAGTTAACAGCCACAATGTCACCCCAGATTTATAGGGCTAAGTGAGACAATTGCAGTGAGACCGGTGGAACAGCTTACCACCAGCGTTGGGTGCTCCACTGCAGGACCGGACAGCCCCCTGTTTGAAACGGTACAGGGTCTCCTGCTGGAGCATGGTGGGGATGGTGGTGGTGTTGGACTAGATGACCTCCGAGGTCCCCCTCCCACTCTTACGATTCTGTCAGGGTCTCCCGCTGGAGCGGGTGGGGGTGGGCGGGTCGTACTAGATGACCTCCGAGGTCCCCTCCAACTCAGGGTCTCCTGCTGGAGCAAAGGCGGGGGACGGGGTGTCGGACTAGATAACCTCCGAGGTCCCCTCCAACTCAACGATTCTGTCAGGGTCTCCCGCTGGAGCGGGTGGGGTGGGTGGGTTGGACTAGATGACCTCCAAGGTCCCCTCCAACTCAGGGTCTCCTGCTGGAGCAAAGGCGGGGGGACGGGGTGTCGGACTAGATGACCTCCGAGGTCCCCCTCCAACTCTTAACGATTCTGTCAGGGTCTCCCGCTGGAGCGGGGTGGGGGGGTCAGACTAGATGACCTCCGAGGTCCCCCTCCAACTCAGGGTCTCCTGCTGGAGCAAAGGGGGACGGGGGTGTCGGACTAGATGACCTCCGAGGTCCCCTCCAACTCTTATGATTCTGTCAGGGTCTCCCGCTGGAGCGGGTGGGGGGTCAGACTAGATGACCTCCGAGGTCCCCTCCAACTCAGGGTCTCCTGCTGGAGCAAAGGCGGGGGACGGGGTGTCGGACTAGATGACCTCCGAGGTCCCCTCCAACTCTTAACGATTTTGTCAGGGTCTCCCCGCTGGAGCGGGTGGGGGGGGGGGTTGGACTAGATGACCTCCGAGGTCCCCTCCAACTCAGGGTCTCCTGCTGGAGCAAAGGGGGGACAGTGGTGTGTCGGACTAGATGACCTCCGAGGTCCCCTCCAACTCAGGGTCTCCTGCTGGAGCAAAGGGGGACGGGGTGTCGGACTAGATGACCTGCGAGGTCCCCCTCCAACTCTTAACGATTCTGTCAGGGTCTCCCGCTGGAGCGGGTGGGGGGTGGGTGGGTGGGACTAGATGACCTCCGAGGTCCCCCTCCAACTCAGGGTCTCCTGCTGGAGCAAAGTCAGGGGGACCGGGTGTCCGGACTAGATGACCTCCGAGGTCCCCTCCAACTCTTACGATTCTTTCAGGGTCTCCCGCTGGAGCGGGTGGATGGGTCGGACTAGATGACCTCTGAGGTCCCCTCCAACTCAGGGTCTCCTGCTGGAGCAAAGGGGGATGGGGTGGTGTCGGACTAGATGACCCTCTGAGGTCCCTTCCAACTCTTAACGATTCTGTCAGGGTCTCCTGCTGGAGCAGGTGGGGGGGGTGGGTCGGACTAGATGACCTCCG
>CM044371.1:2331139-2375950 GCA_024294585.1 Vipera latastei
TTTTTAAATCAGAGTTATAGGGGTTTTTGATTTTTAATCAAGGATCATTTAATCTATTTTCATTGTTATTAACGTTTTGTATTGTAATGTTGTTTTAATTGCCTTGTGAACCGCCCTGGGTCCTACGGGAGAAGGGCGTATATAAATTCAATAATTAATTAATAATAATTAATAATAATAATAATAATAATAATAATAATAATAATAATAATAATAATAATAATTTTATTTATTAAATTTTTATACCGCCCTTCTCTTGAAGGACTCATAATAAAATATAATATAATATATATATAATATATAATATAATAAAATAAAATAATAATAAAATATTGATTTTTTATTTATTTATTTTCCCCCTCTCTTCCAGACGCACCCGAAGAGGAGAAGATGGAGACCGACACGGATGGAGCGCAGGCAGACAAAGTGAAGGTCTGACCTGGTTAAATCCACCTTTTTTTTTTTCTTATCTTTCTTTCTTACTTTTTTTTTTGTTCTCACGCCAGATTCAGGGACTTTGAATTTATAGAAGAGAACTGTGGAGCTGTGGGGTCCTTGGTCCTCTCTGAGCTTAGGGAAGGAAGGAAGGAAGGAAGGAAGGAAGGAAGGAAGGAAGGAAGGAAGGAAGGAAGGAAGGAAGGAAGGAAGGAAGGAAAGAAAAGGAAGGAAGGAAGGAAGGAAGGAAGGAAAGAAAAGGAAGGGACGGACGGACGGACGGACGGACTGTGGGTCCCAGGTGCCCTCAGAGCTGGTTGGTTTCCTTGCAGACCTTTCATGACCCAAGTAGGGAACATCATCAGCGCTAGAAAAAAGGAAGGAAGGAAGGAAGGAAAGAAAGAAAGAAAAGGAAGGAAAGAAAGGAAAGGAAGGAAAGACGGACGGACGGACTGTGGGGTCCTTGGTGCTCTCTGAGCTGGGTGGTTTCCTTGCAGATGTTTCATGACCCAACTAGGGAACATCATCAGTGCTAGAAGGAAGGAAGGAAGGAAGGAAGGAAGGAAGGAAGGAAGGACTCTGAGCTGGGTGGTTTCCTTGCAGACCTTTCATGACCCAACTAGGGAACATCATCAGTGCTGGAAGGAAGGAAGGAAGGAAGGAAGGAAGGAAGGAAGGAAGGGCGGACTGTGGGGGTCCATGATGCTCTTTGAGCTGGGGGGTTTCCTTGCAGACGTCTCATGACCCAACTAGGGAACATCATCAGTGCTAAGAGGGAGGAGGAGGAGGAGGAGAAGAAAGAAGAAAGAAAGAAAGAAAGAAAGAAAGAAAGAAAGAAAGAAAAAGAAAGAAAGAGAGAGAGAGAGAGAGAAAGAAAGAAAGAAAGAAAGAAAGAAAGAAAGAAAGAAAGAAAGAAAGAAAGAAAGAAAGAAAGAAAGAAAGAAAGAAAGAAAGAAAGAAAGATTGATTGGACTGTGGGGTCCTTAGCTCTCTCTGAGCTGGGTGGTTTCCTTGCAGACGTCTCATGACCCAAGTAGGGAACATCATCAGCGCAGGAAGGAAGGAAGGAAGGAAGGAAGGAAGGAAGGAAGGAAGGAAGGAAGGAAGGAAGGAAGGAAGGACTCTGAGCTGGCTGGTTTCCTTGCAGACGTTTCATGACCCAACTAGGGAACATCATCAGTGCTAGAAGGAAGGAAGGAAGGAAGGAAGGAAGGAAGGAAGGAAGGAAGGAAGGAAGGAAGGAAGGACTCTGAGCTGGCTGGTTTCCTTGCAGGACGTCTTGTGACCCAACTAAGGAACGTTATCAGTGCTGGAAGGGAGAGGAAGGAAGGAAAGGAAGGGAGGGAAGAAAGTAAGAGAAAGAAAGAAAGAAAAGAAAGAAAGAAAGAAAGAAAAGAAAGAAAGAAAGAAAGAAAGAAAGAAAGAAAAGAAAGAAAGAAAGAAAGAAAGAGAGAGATAGATTGGACTGTGGGGTCCTTAGCTCTCTCTGAGCTGGGGGGTTTCCTTGCAGACGTCTCATGACCCAAGTAGGGAACATCATCAGCGCTGGAAGGAAGGAAGGGCGGACTGTGGCATCCTTGGTGCTCTCTGAGCTGGTGGTTTTTCTTGCAGACGTTTCATGACCCAACTAGGGAACGTCATCAGCGCTCGAAGGGCTTAACCTCTAGCACTGATCAGGTGACCTAGTTGGTTGGACTAGAAGACCTCCAAGGTCCCTTCCAGCTCTGTTATTCTCTAGTCCCCTTTGGCCAGGTCCTAAGAGTACAGGTAGTCCTCGACTTCACGACCGTTCGTGTAGTGACCATTCCAAGTCACCACGCTCCCCCCCCCCCAAAAAAAAGCGACTTACAACTATACTTTCTCGTTTACCACCGTTGCAGCATCCCCTGGGTCACCTGATCGACAATTCGGCGGCTTGGCAACCGGTTCATCCTTGCAACCATTTCCTGTGTCCCCGGGTCCCATAAATTCCCCCCTTCCTGCAACCTTCCCACGAACCGGAGTCAGCCGTAACGGCCGCGTTAAACCAACTGCAGGGATTCACTTGCCGCCTCTGGGGCAAGAAAGGTCATAAAAACGGGACAAAATTCCCCTTAACCAAAATGTCCCGCTCAGCATTGTGCTGATAAGCCGATGACTACCGGATGTTGAGGACCATATTATTATACTTTCATGTATATGACGGTCGTAATCCGAGGACTGCATGTTGTGTGCTGTCGAGGGCGCTTCCCTGCGAGTCAGGTTGTTCCTTTTTCCTCTTTACCTCCACTTCATCTCGGCTGCGATGCGATTCTCATTTATTTATATTATATTATATTATATTATATTATATTATATTATATTATATTATATTATATTATATTAATTATATTATATTATATTTATTATTATATTATATTATATATATTATATATTATATTATATTTATTATATTATATTATATTATATTTATTAATTATATTATATTATATTATATTATATTATATTATATTATATTATATTTATTATATTATATTATATTATATTATATTTATTATATTATATTATATTATATTATATTATATTATATTATATTATATTTATTAATTATATTATATTATATTATATTATATTATATTATATTATATTATATTATATTATATTATATTATATTATATTATATTATATTTATTATATTATATTATATTATATTATATTATTAATTATATTTATTAATTATATTATATTATATTATATTATATTATATTTATTAATTATATTATATTATATTATATTATATATATTATATATATTTTATTTAATTAATTATTATAATTATATTATATTATATTATATTTATTATATTATATTATATTATATTATATTTATTATATTATATTATATTATATTATATTATATTATATTTATTAATTATATTATATTATATTTATTATATTATATTATATTATATTATATTATATTTATTATATTATATTATATTATATTATATTTATTAATTATATTATATTATATTTATTATATTATATTATATTATATTATATTATATTATATTTATTAATTATATTATATTATATTATATTATATTATATTATATTATATTTATTAATTATATTATATTATATTATATTATATTATATTATATTTATTATATTATATTATATTATATTATATTATATTATATTATTATATTATATTATATTATATTATATTATATTATATTATATTATATTATATTATATTATATTATATTATATTATATTATATTATATTATATATTATATTATATTATTATTATAGTAAAGGTAAAGGTTCCCCCGTACATGCGTGCTAGTCGTTTCCAACTCCAGGGGCCGGTGCTCATCTCCGTTTCATAGCCGAAGAGCCAGCGCTTGTCCGAGGACGTCTCTGTGGTCATGTGGCCGGCATGACTAGACGCCAAAGGCGCACAGAACGCTGTTACCTTCCCACCGGAGTGGTCCCTATTTTTCTACTTGCATTTTGACGTGCCTTTCGAACTGCTAGGTGGGCAGAAGCTGGGACGAGTAACAGGCGCTCAATCTGTTACACGGCACTCGGGATTCGAACCGCCAAACTGCCGACCTTCTGATCGACAAGCTCAGCGTCCTAACCCACTGAGCCACCGCGTCCCTATATTATATTATATTATATTATATTATATTATATTATATTATTATATATTATTATATATTATATATATTATATTATATTATATTATATTATATTTATTATATTATATTATATTATATTATATTATATTTATTATATTATATTATATTATATTATATTATATTATATTATATTATATTATATTATATTATATTATATTATATTATTATAGTAAAGGTAAAGGTTCCCCTGCACATGCGTGCTAGTCGTTTCCAACTCCAGGGGCCGGTGCTCATTTCCGTTTCATAGCCGAAGAGCCAGCGCTTGTCTGAGGACGTCTCTGTGGTCATGTGGCCGGCATGACTAGACGCCAAAGGCGCAGAGAACGCTGTTACCTTCCCACCGGAGTGGTCCCCTATTTTTCTACTTGCATTTTGACGTGCTTTCGAACTGCTAGGTTGGCAGAAGCTGGGACGAGTAACAGGCGCTCACTCTGTTACGCGGCACTCGGGATTCGACCCGCCAAACTGCCGACCTTCTGATCGACAAGCTCAGCGTCCTAACCCACTGAGCCACCGCGTCCCTATATTATATTATATTATATTATATTATATTATATTATATTATATTATATTATATTATATTATATTATATTATATTATATTATATTATATTATATTATATTATATTATATTATATTATTATATTATTATTATATTATATTATATTATATTATTATATTTCTATACCGCCCTTTCCCGAAGGACTCAGGGCGGTTTACAGGGTGATTAAAACGAAAAATACAAAAGTTAAAAAACAGTTAAAAAAAATTATATCCATCCCTGAACAAATAAAAACCCCGGTTAAAATTAGAATCTCAGCCTGGGCCTTTTTAATGGCCGGAGATATTAAATCATTCCTTTCTCTCTCTCTCTCTCTGTCTCTTTCTCTCTCTCTGTCTCTCTCTCTCTCTCTCTCTCTCTCCTTAACGCATTTCAGGTAGAAAGCAAAGGTGAGAACGAAATAGACGGGAACAAGTTACCGGAAGGTGGCGAGGACGAGAGAATCGTAGAAAAAGAACAAGATAGCGACGTGTCTCAGGATTCCAAACACGGTAAGGGTGTGGGGTTGTTGTTGTTGTTTTTTTTACACCCACACAAACACAGACTGTGCAGGTTTTCTCCGTTGTCCCAGGGACGCCCCATAAATTTTCCCATGGCAGATGCTAACACCAGACCAGGGCAGTAAAATTTCCTGCCTTACATTTCACCAGTGCCGGGCTGTAAATCTTGCTTTCGGAGCTTGCATGCTTCACTTAGCAACTCTTTTCTTTTCCAGAGAATTAATACTAAGCAACAAGGCCCAGGCTAGAACGTTAAGAGACAGGGGAGAAATATTACATTATTTTTTTTTTACAGCTAAGCCAATTGGATCTGAAAGAACGAGTAGGCAAAGGCAGGAAGATTTTGGTGTCATCTGCCCTACTTCAGATATGCGGGTTGTTCTCTAGTTATAAGAGTTCGTGTAGTGACCCCAACTTACAACAGCAGTGAAAAAAAAGCGACTTCTGATTGTTTTCTTCCCACATAATGACCACTGCCGCATCCCCGTGTAATGTGATCCCAATTCAGACTCGTGGCAACTGACTCATATTTATGACGGTCGCAGCGTCCCGGGGTCACGCAATCCCCCTTTTTGTGACCTTCCGACAAGCAAGTCAATGGAGAAGCCAGATTCGTTTCACAACCGTGTTACTTGCTTGTAACAACTGCAGTGATTCGCTTAGCAACCGTGGCAAGGAAGGTCGCAAAATGGGGGGGGGGGACTCATTTAGCAAGTTTCCGCTTAGCAGCAGAAAATTGGGGGCTCAGTGACGGTCCTAAGTAGAGGACTGCCTGTCGATCCTATTCTTTCTGCATCTCAGTGCTTCGCATGGCTGCATTTAATCCCCTCCGCGTCATGGAAAGAAAGTGAGATAGAGATTGTCCTTGACTTAGGACCACAATTGAGGCCGAAATTTAAATTGCTAAGCGAAACAGTTGTTCAATGAAATTTGCTCTGTTTTGCCATGTTTCCTGCCACCGTTGTTAAGCGAATCTCATTGACTTTGCTCATTGGAAGGTCGCAAAAGGGGATGACGTGAGCCCGGGACCCTGCAACCGTCATAAATACAAGTCAGTTGCCAAGCATCTGAATTTTAATCCCATGCTACAGTTCCTCACTGGAGCCTCAGTATATACAGCTGGTCCTCAAGTCCCTTCGGGAAAGGGCGGTATATAAATATAATAAAAATAAATGTACAACCACAATTCATCTATGGCTAAGCCAGGACGGCCGTTAAAGTGAGGTTTGCCCCCATTTGACGAGCTTGTCATTTGTTAAGTGAATCTCTGCAGTTGTTAATTCACATGATTGTGAAGTGAATCCGCCTTCCCCATTGTGACCTGGTCAAAAGGTCACAAAAGGGGATCGATCACGTGATGCGGCGGGACGCAGCGACTCATAAATACGAGCCAGGGGCAAGTGTGCAAATTTTGATCCCGTCACCACGGGGATGCTGCAACCGTCGTAAATTTGGAAAACAATCTTAATTCCCCTTTTTTCAGTGCCACCGTACGTTCGTGCGGTCACTAAACAGAACTGTTGTAAGTCGAGGACTGCCTGTATAGAGAGGGTCCACAGTTAGGATAGACCCGATAAAACACACTTTGCTAGTCATAACTGGGAGAAGACTAGTCATCTTCTACTGAAACTTAAAATCTCAGACCTGGTCGATAAAGACCGCCGTGGGAATCGGAGGTGACCTGAGTCTAACCCGAGTTCCTTTGTTCAGACGACAAGGAAGCCGAGGAGAACAAGGAGAACTTTGACCTGGGCAAAGAGAAGGAAGGCAGCGGCGGGAAGCGGCGAGCCGAGCACGAAGTCCTCCGAAGGGAATGTTGCGACGGCTGCAGCTGCCGCCCTGGCCTCAGCTGCCACCAAAGCCAAGGTTTGTCCCGGCGGAGAAGATCTCCACGGCCTCCGATTTCCGCTGCTTTTCAAAAAAAAAAAAAAAAAAAAAAAAACGGCTTTTGCCGCGGCGTGCCAGGATTCGTGCGGCTGTTTTTGTTTCTCCCTCTTCCTTCCTGTTTCTCTTAACACTTCCCCCATTTGTGCACCTCGGCTTCAGCTGCCCGACGGGTTCGCATGAAACGGAAGCTGTGTACTGCTTTAAAGGCTTCGATTGTCCCTTGGCTGAGATGGCCCCTGTGGAAAGTTTTGGCAACTCCCAACTTAACGGCCTTGATGGCTTGATTTCTTTCGGCAATATGAAAGGCGCCAAGCTTTTCTTGTATCTCACAGCCTCGGCGGCCTTTTTTTTTGTGTGGTGTGTAGGGAGGCTAACGCATTCCAGCTCCAATTTGCTGACGGGGAGGGTTGTGGGTCTGAAAGAGCCCATTGTGTAGCCCTTGCAGAAATGGAAGGGAAAAACTTTCTCTTCCCACCCCCCGGGTTTAATGCACGCTGCCGATTCTTCCTTTTCTTGCCGTTTCGGAGCTAATGAGCAGAGAATCTCTTTGCCAAGGAGGGCCGTGCTCTTTCCTCCTTCAGGATCTGCTGTGCAAACTCCGAAGCGAAGAACACAACTCGTGTACGGTGCTTTTATCCAAGCAAGGCTGTCGTTTGCATTGTGGGCAAACCCAGCTTGCGAAAAGGGGCGTTCCCGTAAAGTAGTCCTCGAGTTGTGACCACAATTGAAACCCTCCCACCCAACCCCCCAAAAAATTTCTGTTCCTAAGCAAGATGGTTGTTAAGTAACTTTTGCTGCCATTTGACTACCTTTCTTGCCCCAGTTGTTAAGTGAATCACTGGACTTACTAGGTTAGTCACACACTTGTTAAGTGATTCTTGCTTCCCCTTTGAATTCGCTCCTCAAGACGGTCGCAAAAGGGGATCACCTGACCACCCCCACCCCCGCGCAACCGTCATAATTATGAGTCGGTTGCCCAGCAACACTTGACCATGGGGATCCTGCAGTGGTTGTAAGTGTCCTGAAAAGGTTGTAAGTTCACTAAATGAATGGTTGTAAGTGGAGGACCACCTACAATGCAGATAGGAGTAAAAATGGGCATAGAAATTGCAGGAGGAGACTGTGTACCACCAAACCTTGTAAGCTTGTAAGCCGCCCTGAGTCTTCGGAGAAGGGCGGGATATAAATGGAATTAAAATAAAAAAAATAAAAATACCAAAAAAACCCCTGTTTCAATGTGTTGTGGTGTCGGTGCTGCTAAAGACAAGAGCAAGGGACGCCCTAAGGCAGCCATTTTGCATCCCTTGCTCACAAAGTCACTCTGAGGACTGACAAAGGAAGATTCTAGCTTTTTATGACCTAAAATACAGGCAGTCCTCAACTTGTGACCCCAATTGAGCCAAGATTTCTGTTGCTAAGCAAGACATTTGCTAAATGAGTTTTCTCCCATTTGACGACCTTTTTCCCCACGCTGGTTAAGTGAATCCCTGCAGTGGTTACGTTAGCAACACAGCTGTTAAGTGAAGCTGGCTCTCCCATTGACTTTGCTTGTCAAAAGGTCGTCAAAAGGGGATCACACGACACACACCCCCTCAGGACATTGCAACCATCTTAAATATGAGTCATTTGCCCAGCATCTTGCATTTTGATCACACGACCGTGGAGATGCTGCAACGGTCATAAATGTGAAAAACGGCCGTACGTCACTTTTTTCAACTGTTCTTCTAACTTTGAACGGTCACTAAACAAACCGTTGTAGATCGAGGACTACCTGCATTAATTCCTCTTGTATAGGCTTTGCTTTTCTATCTGGGATCCAAGGCAAATCCTTGTTTCATCCAGTAAACCCCAATCCTTATCACACCGGTTTGACGTCCCTCCAAATCGCAACACGGCTGAGGAAACCATCCTACCCAGTCTCTCCCAGACACGTCACCTTGCAGAATCCCTGTTTTCAAGAGTCGTTTGAATAAATGAAATTTACTTCACCCTTGGGAATCCGTACGTCCCTTTGTGGTCGCAAGCAAGCTTTGTCTCAACACCGCTAATGGAGATTTAGTTCTTAAGCCGCCTCGAGGCGATTACTTCATGTTAGTGACAAGGAAGGATATAACGGTGCCTTCAATTTACCCTGAAAGAAATCTCGGCCTTAAAAACAGTTGCCAAGGCAGATTCCGCAGCTGTGCTGTTGGATTCACCCTTACGGCAACCTCGATTAAGGTTTTTCTTAACCCTTTCCATCTCTGTTTCAAGCAAACTCCACGAGAATTGCAGAAGCCTGAGAGAGACGCCGAACGGAAAGTTGACAATGAAAATATGAGACGTTTTAAATAACAGAAACAAAAAAATACCCATCCAGAACTACCCACCCCACCCCCCAAAAAAAACCCACACTGCTGGTTTGGCCTTCGGGTAAACTGATTTCTCTTCTCCCTTAGCATCTGGCCGCCGTCGAGGAACGGAAGATCAAGTCTCTGGTGGCTCTCCTGGTGGAAACCCAGATGAAGAAATTGGAGATCAAACTTCGCCATTTTGAAGAGCTGGAAACCATCATGGATAGAGAGAAAGAGGCGGTAAGATTCGAACCTGGTTCCGTTCACTGTCTCGGACTGACACCCCACCCCACCCCCCACCCCCGGTCTGACGGCTCAAAATTCCTCCAGATTTCTCGCGGTTGATTTCTTGAGAGCCCAATTTATCCTTTTTATCAGTAACTCTGGGCAGTGCGCATACCTGTACACGGGCGGTCTTTGGCGCGCAGCCACGATGGAGCCCGAAATGTGTGTTGTTAAGTGAGACATTTGTTAATTGAGTTTTGCCTCATTTTACGACCTTCCTTCAACCGCCCTAAAAGCGAACCAGTCGCCCGGTCTCTGGATTTTGATCACGTGATCATAGGGGATGCTGCAAAAGTCCCAACTCTGAAAAAAGAGTACGCGTCGGGGTTTTGTTTTTGTTTTTCCGTCACTAAATGAACCGTTGTAAGTCGAGGACTAGGTGTAATCAACCCTAGAGAAACACGACTTGACTTCTCGCCACAGGTTGCCCCAAGATGGCCGTCGCTGAGTGGGACACTGAATTTCTCCAGTCGGACTCATTTAGCGACTCCGCCTTAGCCGTGATCTCTGTGAAGAGATTGATATATAGGCTTCTAACGTGAAGAAAAATAATGTATCTATCACTAGAGAATTGTTAGTGCTACTTCTCCTGAACAGCAACATTGCTGGCAACAATCCTGGGTTAGGGATCCCCCCTCCCCCCAGATGCACCAGGTGCACATATGAAGGTCCAACTTAAGCCATGCATTGCCAAAAACCTAGGCGCAGGAATCTTTCAACTAAAAGTAATTTATTGCTAAAAGCTAACGACAGGAATCTTCCAACTAAATTGATTTATTGCTCAAGGCTAATGACAGGAATCTTCCAACTAAATTGATTTATCGCTCAAAGCTAATGGTGGGAATCTTTCAACTAAAGTCATTTATCGCTCAAAGCTACTGACAGGAATCTTCCAACTAAATTGATTTATTGCTCAAAGCTAACGACAGGAATCTTTCAACTGAAGTGATTTATTGCTCAAAGCTAATGGGGGGGGAATCTTTCAACTGAAGTGATTTATTGCTCAAAGCTAATGACAGGAATCTTTCAACTGAAGTGATTTATTGCTCAAAGCTAATGGCGGGAATCTTTCAACTGAAGTGATTTATTGCTCAAAGAATGGTGGGAATCTTTCAACTGAAGTGATTTGTTGCTCAAAGCTAATGACAGGAATCTTTCAACTAAAGGGATCTGTTGCCGAAAGCCTTCGCTTGGGAATTTTCTCGGCTAGCAGCACCTGCTAGGAATTCCATATAGGTCAGTGGAATTCAAGGGTGGTTGGACTTGGTTCCCTTGTGCCGATATAAGAATTCGAGGCTTCCCTTTTTTTTCCCCTCCGCCCCCAGATTCTGCCATCCCTTCTACTACAAATGCCGACGTTCAGTCAGTTCATTTGCATCTTCTTTTTTTGCAGTTGGGGAGCTGGCGACAAAATCTACCCCAAAGCCATGTCGTAGAGCCCTCATTGGGCACCCCTATGGACACCCCTATGGTCAGATCGTGGAGTCCTTCCGGGCATCCCTCGGTCAAACTACAGAGTCCCTTCGGGTTGCCCACCATCAATCCGTGGGGTCCCTCTCGGTCCGTCTTGGTCGATCCATGTAGACTCTCCAGACACCCCATAATCAATCCATGAAGTCTCTCTGGGCACCCCCATGGTAACCCATGGAGTCTCCCCAGACACCCCATGGTCAACCCATGGAGTCTCCCCAGACACCCCACGGTCAATCCGTGGAGTTCCTCTGGGCACCCCACGGTCAACCCATGGAGTCTCCCAAGACGCTCCAAGGTCGACCCGTGGAGTTCCTCTGGGCACCCTCTAGATACCCCACGGTCAATCTTTGAAGTCCCTCTCAACACCCCGCAGTCAATTTGGGAAGTCCCTCTGCATACCCCAACGATCAATCCATGAAGTCCTTCTGGTCCATCTGTGAATTCCCCCTGGACACCCTGCGGCCAATCCGTGGAATCTCCCCCAGACACCCTACAGTCGACCCGTGAACATCCTCTGGGGAGCCCGCGGTCTATCCATAGAAGGACTTCGGGCACCCCAGGGTCAATTCCCGCAGCCCCTCACATCACCCCAAGGTCAATTCGTGAATTCCTTCCGGCCCACTTGCATCCAGTCCGTGCTGACTGGGCACCCACCCTACGACGGTCGGTCCCTGGAGCCCCTCCAGAACCCCCACACTCAATTCATTCAGCCTTCGTTTTCTTAGCCTTGGCCCAACGACCGTCGCCCAGATTCCCAAGTTGACTTCTCCACCGTTGGGAGAACGTTTTAGGCATCGTTCTCGTCCTGACCCTTTGATCCCCTGGGGGGTTTTTTTTCGTAGCCCATCCCGTTTCCCCTTGGAGGTGAACCGCGTAAAACAGGGCACTCCCACACAGCACTACCCCACCTCTCTGGTGGGTGTGCTTGAGACGGACGCGTGATTTCCCGGCACATTCTTCGCTCTTTCTCCGCCGGGTTTTCCCAATTTCCCTTCCACGCAAGAGAGCTTTTGTGCGACACCCCCCTCCCCGTCCCTATACCCGCGTCTCTCCCTCCTGCTCTCTGCTGATTGGCAGATAAGGAAAGGACGGTTGCTAGGGGCGAAGGCAGCTTCCCCGTTGATTCCCTTCCCCACCCCCACCCCTCCTGCCCCGAGAAAATTACTCTCTTGCAGCAAGCAGCTGTTCTCGCCCCACGGTGTGTTAGGCACGGGTTGCCAGCCTTTCCAAAAAAAAAAGGGGGGGTGCAACGAAAGTCAAATTTTTCCCATGCAAACTAGCGGGTCCCCGCTTCTCTCCGTCTCAGGCGTGAGCCGCGTCGTCGAATCGGGTGTTTTTTAGTCTCTTCCCAATGCAGAGGGGCGGAGAGGTGAAATTGACTACACAATAGTTTCAGTGTAACTCGAGAAAGTTGTCCAGAGCTTAGTGTCAATCTCACAAAAGGGAGAGGCGTCCGGGGGGGTGGGGGGCCTTCACCCCAAGCGGACAAGCCACACCCGGGAGACTTAACTTGTAATTTTTCCCGTGTGTGTGTGTGTGTGTGTGTGTGTGTGTGTTTCGCATCACAACTGCACCTCGCACCCTGCAAAGGCCCGCAGTGTTTTGTTAAAATTTTACATCGCTCGCACGCACGTACACACACACGCACGTAACCCGGCCTAAAACGGGTAAGGATCGGAGCTTGAGAACAGGATTCCCTAGCCTAGGCGATGATGATCATCCGAATCAGAAGTTGACAAGTGGAGACATTCCATTGGTCTTCGTTCCAGGCACGGCAGATTCGGTCATTTTCTTTCTTTCTTTCTTTTTTTTTCTTTTGGTTACCGAGGCGTGACCAGAATTTAGGAATTTGTGCGATGTTTCAAATCGGTTGATTATTTCCTCTTCCTCCTCCTCCCTTCCCTGTTCCCGTTAAAATTCAGATTGAAAGTTGGCACGATCCGTAAGAGATCCGTTGTCTTTCCGCTTCCCTTCTCTTCCGCGGGCTCCTAACTCCGGCGGGCTTGCCGGGCGCAAACGTTTACGTTTTGTCGCTTTGTTGTTGTTGTTGCTTTTAAAAAAGAAGGGACACCCACCGTCAGCCCGAAAAACCGGCAGCGGCCAAGCCCTGCACAATTGTTTCATTGGTGTCGGTTTTGTGAATCGACTTGGTTGAAACCAGGAGAACAGTGAGTTCTAGTCCCGCTTTAGGCGTGAAAGCCCGCCGGGTGACTTTGGGCCAATCACCAGGAGACGGGGAGTTCTAGTCCCGCCTTAGGCAAGAAAGCCAGCTGAGTGACTGTGGGCCAATCACCAGGAGACAGAGAGTTCTAGTCCCTCCTTAGGCGTGAAAACCCGCTGGGTGACTTTGGGCCAATCACCAGGAGACTGGGAGTTCTAGTCCCGCCTTAGGCACGAAAGCCAGTTGAGTGACTGTGGGCCAATCACCAGGAGATGGTAAATTCTAGTCCCGCCTTAGGCCTGAAAGCCAGCTAGGTGACTTTGGGCCAATCACCAGGAGACGGTGAGTTCTAGTCCCGCCTTAGGCCTGAAAGCCAGCTAGGTGACTTTGGGTCAATCACCAGGAGACGGTGAGTTCTAGTCCCGCCTTAGGCGTGAAAGCCCACTGGGTGACTTTGGGCCAATCACCAGGAGATGGTGAGTTCTAGTCCCGCCTTAGGCATGAAAGCCAGCTGGGTGACTTTGGGCCAATCACCAGGAGATGGAGAGTTCTAGTCCCGCCTTAGCTATGAAAGCCAGCTGGGTGACTTTGGGCCAATCACCAGGAGATGGAGAGTTCTAGTCCCGCCTTAGGCATGAAAGCCAGCTGGGTGACTTTGGGCCAATCACCAGGAGACGGTGAGTTCTAGTCCCGCCTTAGGCCTGAAAGCCAGCTAGGTGACTTTGGGTCAATCACCAGGAGACGGTGAGTTCTAGTCCCGCCTTAGGCGTGAAAGCCCACTGGGTGACTTTGGGCCAATCACCAGGAGATGGTGAGTTCTAGTCCCGCCTTAGGCATGAAAGCCAGCTGGGTGACTTTGGGCCAATCACCAGGAGACGGAGAGTTTTAGTCCCGCCTTAGCTATGAAAGCCAGCTGGGTGACTTTGGGCCAATCACCAGGAGACGGAGAGTTCTAGTCCCGCCTTAGGCATGAAAGCCAGCTGGGTGACTTTGGGCCAATCACCAGGAGACGGAGAGTTCTAGTCCCGCCTTAGGCGTGAAAGCCGGCTGGGTGACTGGGCCAATCACCAGGAGACGGTGAGTTCTAGTCCCGCCTTAGGCCTGAAAGCCAGCTAGGTGACTTTGGGTCAATCACCAGGAGACGGTGAGTTCTAATCCCGCCTTCGGCGTGAAAGCTACTTGGGTGATCTTGGGCCTGTCTCTCAGCCCACCTCACAGGGTTGTTGTAGGAAAGAAAAACAGGAGTAAGGAGGAGCACTCTGTACGTGTAATCCCCCTTTTTGCGACCTTCTGATGTGGAAGCCAGATTCACTTAACGACCGTGTTACTCACTTTGCCACCTCAGGGTTTCTTTCACCTGACCACGGTGGCCCGAAAGGCCGTCAAATGGGCCAAAGCTCATTGCACAAATGACTTTCTTAAGGACAGAAATGTTGGGCTCAGTTGTGGTCGTTCAGTCGAGGACTGCCTGCAATCCCGATACAGACGCTTGCCGACTGACTCGTATTTATGACGGTCGCCGGGTCCCCTTTGGCAACCTTGCGACCGGCCAAAGTCAGAGTGGGCAAGCCCGATTCCCTTCCTCCCTTAACGACCCCAGCGATTCGTTTAACGACGGCCGCCGGAAAGGTCGCCAAACGGGGCCCAAACCCCCGCCTTTTAACAAGTGTCGCTTCGCCCCGGAAACGGGCTTGCGTGTGGTCGTAAGGCGAGGACTACCCCTCCCAGACCCACTATTTATGGCCGTGAATTTCAAAGGGATGCCCTGGAGCGATTTTATGAGCCGGGGAAAGCATGCTCCGGTGGTGGTTTTTAGGGGGGCCGGCTTGTAACCATGGTTTTTTTAAGGGGGGGGCTCTCAGCCGTGATTGCTTTTAAGGTGGGCCTGCAACCGTGGTTGTTTTCATGGTGGGCTTTTAATTCTGGTTTATCCTGGGGCTTTGAACCGTGGTTATTCTTAGGGTGCGCATTGAACCGTGGTTGTTTTTAGGGGTGGGCTCTGAACCGGGGACTGGTTTATTGGGGGGGCTTCGAACCGCCGATCAGTTTATGACTTTCCCCGTCTCGTTTGTTTTCTCAGCTGGAGCAGCAAAGGCAGCAGCTGCTAACCGAGCGTCAAAACTTCCACATGGAGCAGCTGAAATACGCCGAACTCCGGGCCCGGCAACAATTAGAACAGCAGCAACAACAACAACAACAACAGAGCCAGAACTCACAACAGTCACACCAGCATGCCAGCGGTCCGGGCATGAATCCTCTGGGGATAACCTTGACATCGCACCAGCAGCCTCCCCCTTACCCCATGATGCATCACCAGATGCCTCCGCCGCACACCCCTCAACCAGGTGAGCGACGCCGGTCCGGCGTTCGGCGGGGAAAGAGTTCGATCCGGGCTCGGCGCCAGATTCTGACCAGATCCAAGGAAGCCAAGCACACTCCGGGTTTTTTAATCAAGGGCCGGGGGCCCGTTAAGGGGGAAAGAAAGCCGGGAGTCCTCGACTTGCGGCCGACGTTGGGGGCTCAGCGAGGCAGCGGTTTGAGTTGAGTCGCGCCTGCTTTTACCGCCGTGCGGCAGCTGAATATTGACCACGTGACCCTAAGGGGTGGGGGGGAGGGAAATGCGGTGGTGGTAAGTGCGAAGGCAGGGAGGGAAAAACAGTGGTCGTAGGTGCGAGGACTCTGGGGTGCTTGGCGGTAACTAGGTAACGTCATCAGTGCTAGTACGAAGTAGGGTTTTTGGTCTCTATATCCCGTGGCAGTGTCGGCAGGATTGCGGTTTTCTTTTTTTTCCCCTCGGTGGTTCCTTGGCTCAAGGATTGTTTTCTGCCCGATTGTTTGTCTGGGCTGAATCCCGGCTTATCTCCGTTTTTCCTCTTTTTTTTTGTGGACTCCCTTGGTGCTCTCGCAGCTTGGTAGCTTTCTTGTAGACGTTTCCTGACCCCCACTAGGGAACATCATCAGTGCTAGAAGGAAGGGGGAGTCTATATACTGTTGCTTTGCGCTGAAAGTCGTGGTTTTTACACACACACACACACACACACACACACACACACACACCAGCCATTCTTAGTTCATCCGTTAGAAGATTGTTTTCTGCTTGATTGTTTGTCTGGGGTGAATCCCTGCTTACCCAACTGCGTAACATGGAGGAGGGAGGGAGGGAGGGAGGAAGGAAGGAAGGAAGGAAGGAAGGAAGGAAGGAAGGAAGGAAGGATGGATTGAGGATGGGATGGCGGTATATTTATTTGATTGATTGATTGATTGATTGATTGATTGATTGATTGATTGATATACCGCCTTTCTCCCATAGGACTCGGGGTGGTTCACAAGGTTTTTAAAAACGATACAACAAATTACAAAACTTAAAATCAATGAAAAAGATTCTATTGACCTTGAAATAAAACCCCAATTAAAATAACAATTAAAATCCCAATTAATATTCTCAGTCCAGGCCGGAAAGCTCAAAGAGCCAGGTCTTCAGGTCCCGGCGGAACGAGCGAAGGTCAGGGGCAGTCCTAAGCTCTACAGGTAGCTGGTTCCAAAAGGCCGGTGCACCCACAGAGAAGGCTCTCCCCCTGGGTATTGTCCGCCGGCAGTCTTTTACCGGTGGCACCCTGAGAAGACCCTCCCTGTGGGAGCGCACAGGACGAAGGGAACTTGATGCAGGTGTTCCCTCAGATATCCCGGACCCTCGCCATTTAGGGCTTTATAGGTCATCACCAGCACCTTGAATCTCACCCGGAGGGCAAACGGAAGCCAATGCAGCTCGCGGAGCAGAGGTGTTACATGGGAGTATCGGGAAAACCCCATCACAACCCGCGCGGCTGCATTCTGCACCAGCTGAAGCCTCCCGGGTGGTCCCCAAGGGTAGCCCCATGGTAGAGAGCGTTGCAGTAGTCCAATCGGGAGGTCACGAGCGCATGAGTGACTGTGCGCAGGGCATCTCGGTCCAGAGATGGGGGAAGGATGAATAGAAGGAAGATATGGAGGGATGGAAGGAAGGAAAGAAGTACGGGGATCAAGGGATGGAAGAAAGGAAGGAGATATAGGGGGAAGGGAGGAAGGATGGATGGATGGAGGAAAAGAAGGAAGGAGATATACTGGAGGAAGGGAGGGAAGAAAGGAAGCAAGGAAGGAGCCATGCAGAGACACCTCAGCCAGCTGCTGCCTGTCTCATGAACCATTCCTCTTTTACCCCCCTGAAACAGCTGCTGTTTGTGCTCGGCTGTGCATTTGTGTATATGTGTGCGTTTGTATGTTTTCCTCTCAGCCTCCCTTCTTCTATGTAGGTCACCGCTTCCTCTTTTTTTTTTCTTTTTTTTTTTCCTGCTCCAGCTGTTCCACTTTTCCAGCCCTCCCCATCCTCTCTCCTCTTCCTCCCCACCAACCCTCCTTCTCTCTCTCTCTCTCTCTCTCCCCGTCGCCGTCTCTCTCTTTTTTTTCCTTTCCCCCCCCAATCCGTCCGTCTGATCGCAGCGTCTGAACCCTTCATCTGTTTTCGTTTTCCCTCTGTGTTTTTCTCCGTCCCACCCACCCCTCCTTCCTCCAAACAAACCTCCATTTGTGTCATTCGCCACCGTGCAATCGCAGGATCGCCTGCCCCTTAACTCGCTTGCCCTAACCGTTCGTTGCGGGGTGGGTTATTGTGCAAATCGGGGGTACAGGGAGCCGTTTCCCGCGGGGCCTCCGTGATGGAGTTTTGCACTTCGGTGTTTGCAAGAAAGAAAAAAAAACCTCTTTTCCTCTGCTTTTATTTCCCCCCCCCCTCTACACACACACACACACACACACATACACATACAGAAAAAGGCTTTTAAAGAGCACTTTACGGTACGTGCCGTTTCTTGCAAAGTAGAGCAGTGGAGGGAAAAATATATATAAATATAGATATATATTTTTCTCCTCACTGATGGCTTAAAAGCATTTTGCGAAAGTCCTGGGAAAAAATAGTCCTCGACTTAACGACCGCAATTTCAGCCCCCAAATTTCTTCCAGGAGCTTTGCCTCCTTTTCCTGCCACAGTTGTTTAAGGGGAAATCCCTGCAGTTGGATCACGTGATTCCCCACCCCCACCCCGGGACATAAAATAACGAGTCGGTTGCCAGGCGTCTGAATTTTCATTCCGCGACCTCGGGACACGGCGACCGTCATAAATACGAGTCGGTTGCCCAAGCATCCCAATGCTGATCGCGTGGCCCCCGGGGGATGCTGCATGCAAATGCCGTAAAGGTGGAAAAAAAGGATCCTAAATTGCCATTTTTTTCCAGTGGCGTCGTAACTCCGAACAGTCGCTAAAGATGAACTGTTGTTAAGACGAAGGACTTGGCTGCAGGTTGTACGCACCGAAGTTTAGCCTGGGCCGAGGTTTTCTCAACTTCAGCCCCGGGGAGACATGTGGACTTCAAGTCCCAGAATTCCCCAGCCCTCCGTGTCAGGAAGTGATAACAACATTGACCCATCAAGGCAACCTCGGATCTTTGCCTGGACACTTGTGATCACGTGACTTCCTCCCCCCTCCCCAACCCAGGTGGGAGGGAGACCTCCCCTCCCAGCATCCCTTCCCCCCTTATCAGATTACCTGAGCATGCTGGGAGTTGTAGTTCAGCCGCATTTTGGAAGAGGTCCTGATTGTTCTTTTTCTACTACGCTCTTGTTGAGCGGAAGCAAACTGGGATTTCTGGCATCCGTGGAGCCAGCTGGATTGGATTCCCCAAAATTACTTCACTCGGCCATAGGAGGGGGATTCTGGGAGTTGAAGTCCATGCACCTTCCCACGTGGCTAACGTTGAGAAGCACCGGCACGGGGAATAAAGCTAGGCCTGGTGGTTTGGCAAGCTGTGATTTAGGGCTGAAGCTGGCTGAAGATCCAGGCTGCTCTGAACGCGTTACGGCTGTATACCGACGCAGCAAACGACACGTTAGTGTGCAGATCGCTTCACTTGTGGGTTTTGTGTTTGTTTTTTTCCTCCCTGAGCGCAACTAACCGCTTGTTCCTCTCTGGTTCCAATCGTTGCTTCTCAACTCTGCTTCTGAAATTGTCCTCCCAAACCTGGCTGGGGTGTGAATTAATAAAAGTGTGGGTCCCGGATCCTCTCTTGAGCTGGGTGGCTTTCTTGCAGACGTTTCGGGACCCAACTAGGTAACGTCATTCGGAGCTAGGAGGAAGGAGGAGGAGGAGGAGGAACAATTTGGGATCCTTGGTGCTCTTTGAGTTGGGTGGTTTTCTTGCAGACATATTACACGGCCCGAGTAGGTAATATAATCAGGGCTAAAGGGGGGGGGGTTGCTGAGAGGAGGGGGGAAGGACTGGGAGTCTTCGCTTTCTCTCTCTCTCTCTCTCTCTCTCTCTCTCTCTCTCTCTCTCTCTCTCTCTCTCTCTCTCTCTCTCTTTCTCCCTCCCTCCCTCTCTTTCTCCCTCTCTCTCATTTTTCTTCTGTGTCTTTCTCCCTCTTTCCCTATCTCTCCATCTTGTTTCTCCTCTCTGCCCCCTCTTTTCTTTCTCCTCTCTCTCTCTCTCTCTCTCTCTCTCTCTCTCTCTCTCTCTCTCTCTCTCTCTCTTTCTCCCTCCCTCCCTCTCTTTCTCCCTCTCTCTCATTTTTCTTCTGTGTCTTTCTCCCTCTTTCCCTATCTCTCCATCTCGTTTCTCCTCTCTGCCCCCTCTTTTCTTTCTCCTCTCTCTCTTTCTCTCTTCCTCCCTCCCTCCCTCTCTTTCTCCCTCTCTCTCTCTCTCTCTCATTTTTCTTCTGTCTCCCTCTTTCCCTATCTCTTCATCTCGTTTCTCCTCTCTGCCCCCTCTTTTCTTTCTCCTCTCTCTCTCTCTCTCTTTCTCCCTCTCTCTCTCTCTCTCTCTCATTTTTCTTCTGTGTCTTTCTCCCTCTTTCCCTATCTCTCCATCTCGTTTCTCCTCTCTGCCCCCTCTTTTCTTTTTCCTCTCCCTCTCTCTCTCTCTCATTTTTCTTCTGTCTCCCTCTTTCCCTATCTCTCCATCTCGTTTCTCCTCTCTGCCCCCTCTTTTCTTTCTCCTCTCTCTCTCTCTCTCTCTCTCTCTCTCTCTTTCTCCCTCTCTCTCTCTCTCTCTCTCATTTTTCTTCTGTGTCTCCCTCTTTCCCTATCTCTCCATCTCGTTTCTCCTCTCTGCCCCCTCTTTTCTTTCTCCTCTCTCTCTCTCTCTCTCTCTTTCTCCCTCCCTCCCTCTCTCTCTCTCTCTCTCTCATTTTTCTTCTGTGTCTTTCTCCCTCTTTCCCTATCTCTCCATCTCGTTTCTCCTCTCTGCCCCCTCTTTCCTTTCTCTCTCTCTCTCTCTCTCTCTCTCTCTCTCTCTCTTTCTCCCTCCCTCCCTCTCTTTCTCCCTCCCTCTCTCTCTCTCTCTCTCATTTTTCTTCTGTGTCTCCCTTTCCCTATCTCTCCATCTCGTTTCTCCTCTCTGCCCCCTCTTTCCTTTCTCTCTCTCTCTCTCTCTCTTTCTCCCTCCCTCCCTCTCTCTCTCTCTCTCTCTCTTTTTTCTTCTGTGTCTCCCTCTTTCCCTATCTCTCCATCTCGTTTCTCCTCTCTGCCCCCTCTTTCCTCTCTCTCTCTCTCTCTCTCTCTCTCTCTCTCTCTCTCTGTACAGAGGCACTGAACGATGGTGGATGGATAGGAGAGATGGATGGAGAGGGAGAGAGAGAGAAAGAAAGAGAGAGAGGTGGAAGGGTGGGGAAGGAAGAGATGAAGGTGGGAGGCTGGTGGATGGAGAGTGGGATGAAATGGGTTGAAAGGATGGGGGAGGGAGGGAGGGAGATGGATGGACGGAGAGATATACAGAGACACGGAAGGGTGGGGGACAGGTGGAAAGATAGTATGGAGAAGTATAGGGATGGAGGGAGCTACGCACTGAGTAGCAAGATTTGTCGGGTGGGGGATAGGCAAACATCCCACCTAGCGTTGCGACTAAAGCATGGGACCAGGATGTTTTAAATTAAGGAAAGTTTTCGAACCGGACCGATTCTTACTAACTTGTGCAACCGCTAAACTTGTACATGCCAGCTCCGAGATTAATTTGCTGGGTTTGGTGGTCTCTTTTCCCCCTGAAGGGCAAGGAACCCAGGATCTGGGGTACTTTGTAGAGCCCCATTCCCACCAGCTTGAGACTGAGGAATGCTGGGAATTTTTGTCGATGCGTCGCCAGCCAGCGTTTATGGACTCTTACGTCCTTTTTTAAAAAAAAAATAAAATGAGGAAAATAATATCGTGCTGATAATGATACTAATAAAACTGTCCCGCTAACAGTTTTTAGCGAGTGTTCGAATTGGCAGTTCAGTAACCTGGTTTGTTGTGCTCCCTCCACCTCATCCACTTAACTTGGATCACCTTAGGAGGACTTAACGGATTTAGAGTAGGCTTCCTTGGCTGGAGAGGCCAGGTGACCTGGGCACCACCCATAGGAGCTTCTCCGGATAAGGGTTTGGCAAAGCCAGATCTGAAGATTGAGCTGCAGGACTTCTTCTGTTTTTACGAGACTTAGAAGCCATGGCTGAGATGTTCCTCAAGAGGATGGATCATAACCCTCATGATTCATGGATGGTCAGAAGCTCGGAAGACCTGGTCCTGACTTCCTCGTAGAATCATAGAGTTTGGGGAGGAGGGGACTGTGGAGATCTTCTCATGATTTCTGGAGAACGTGGTCAGAAGCTCAGAGGACCGGTCCCTTCAGTCCTGACTTCCTCATAGAGTCATAGAGTTTGGGGAGGAGGGGACTGTGGAGATCTTCTCATGATTTCTGGAGAACGTGGTCAGAAGCTCAGAGGACCGGTCCCTTCAGTCCTGACTTCCTCATAGAGTCATAGAGTTGGGGAGGAAGGGACTGTGGAGATCTTCTCATGATTTCTGGAGAACGTGGTCAGAAGCTCAGAGGACCGGTCCCTTTGGTTCTGACTTCCTCGTAGAATCATAGAGTTGGGGAGGAGGGGACTGTGGAGATCTCATGATTTCTGGAGAACGTGGTCAGAAGCTCAGAGGACCGGTCCCTTTGGTTCTGACTTCCTCGTAGAATCATAGAGTTTGGGGAGGAGGGGACTGTGGAGATCTCATGATTTCTGGAGAACGTGATCAGAAGCTCAGAGGACCGGTCTCTTTGGTTCTGACTTCCTCATAGAATCATAGAGTTGGGGAGGAGGGGACTGTGGAGATCTCATGATTTCTGGAGAACGTGATCAGAAGCTCAGAGGACCGGTCTCTTTGGTTCTGACTTCCTCATAGAATCATAGAGTTTGGGGAGGAGGGGACTGTGGAGATCTCATGATTTCTGGAGAACATGGTCAGAAGCTCAGAGGACCGGTCTCTTTGGTTCTGACTTCCTCATAGAATCATAGAGTTTGGGGAGGAGGGGACTGTGGAGATCTCATGATTTCTGGAGAACGTGATCAGAAGCTCAGAGGACCGGTCTCTTTGGTTCTGACTTCCTCGTAGAATCATAGAGTTTGGGGAGGAGGGGACTGTGGAGATCTCATGATTTCTGGAGAACGTGGTCAGAAGCTCAGAGGACCGGTCTCTTTGGTTCTGACTTCCTCGTAGAATCATAGAGTTTGGGGAGGAGGGGACTGTGGTGATCTTCTCATGATTTCTGGAGAACGTGGTCAGAAGCTCAGAGGACCGGTCTCTTTGGTTCTGACTTCCTCATAGAATCATAGAGTTTGGGGAGGAGGGGACTGTGGAGATCTTCTCATGATTTCTGGAGAACGTGGTCAGAAGCTCAGAGGACCGGTCCCTTTGGTTCTGACTTCCTCGTAGAATCATAGAGTTGGGGAGGAGAGGGGACTGTGGAGATCTTCTCATGATTCCTGGAGCTCATGAAGCTTCTCAACCCATCCGCTGCCCAGAAGAAGATGATCATACCATTTTGAAGCAATAGCGAGCGCCATGGTTGCACTTTTGGGGGCTTCAAACCCTCCCGACCTGGGCAGGTGGGCTTGAATAGACCTGGACCGTGATGCTCGGTTGCCCGTGGGAGGTGTGGCAATGTTGTGTTATTTGGGGAGATTCCCTCTTTCCATTTTGTGTGCCCGTTTCATCTGGTGGGGACTGGGATGGAGAGATGGATGGATTGAATGATGGAAAGGAGGAGGAGGAGATGAATGAAAAGGACCAGATGATGGATGGATGGATGGATGGATGGATGGATGGATGGATGGATGGATGGATCAAAGGGAGGGAAGGAGGGAGGGGATGGATGACCAGAAGATGGATGCATGGAGATCTGGACAAGGAGCTGTTCCAGAGCTTCAAGGATGGACTCCTGGGGCCACCACCATCACAGAGTTCCCCCCCACACACACACACCCGTGTCTTCTTTTCCCCCTTACAGGTCCAATCCTTGGACAGGGCTCCATGATGCCCGGACAGACTTTGCCAGGCCGGATCATGCCAGCCGGATCCGCTGGCGCCCAGTCGGCCGCCAGCGCCACCGTCCCTCCATCTGGGCCAGGAAATATCGTGGGACCCCGGGGACCCCTCGCATCTCCCAACGGCTTGTGTAAGTCTTCCCTCTTGGCCGATGTTCAGACACCAGGTTTCGATTGGATTCGATTTCTGAAATTTGCAACCAGTCCTCGTCTTACGACCGCCAGGGAGCCTCCAAATTCCCGTGGCTAAGCAGGAATGACGCGTGAGGTGAATGCGGTCCTGTTTGAGGGATCTTTTCTGGCCGCCATCATTAAGTGAGTGGGTGGATGGACGGACGTAATGACCACGACTGAGACCAAAATTTCCGTCGCTAAGCGAGACAGTGGCTAAGGGAGAGCTTTGCTTCATTTTTACGACCTTTCTCGCCACCGCTTGTTAAGCGAATCCCTTAAGTTAGTCCCCGGTCATTAAAGCGAATCCGGCTTCTATTTGACATGGCTAGACTTAACAACAGTGGCAAGAAAATGGGGCCAAACTCCCTTTACAAATGTCTCACTTAGCAACGGGATCCGGGGGCTCAATTGTCGTAATTTGAGGACCACCTTGAATGTAATTGCTTGTTAAGGTAGAAACCGGTTGAAATGGAAGCAGCTAGGAAACCTATAAAATATATATATATATTTTGCTAAAAAAAAGAAGAAAAAAGTCTACAGCAGATACACACAAGGTCCTCACTTAACAAATGTCTCACTTAGCAACCAAAAGTTTGGCCCCAATTGTGGTTGTAAGTCAAGGACTATTTCTACCATCCCAGTTGTCTTAATATTTTCTTGAAAATCTTTTGGCCCCGTTGCTGTCCATAATCCTTCCGAAAGCCCTTGGTTTTTAATTGAAGCAAGCCTCGTACAAATCCAGTGGCAGGGAGTTCCCCTGGCATCCTAACATGCCATTCCTGAACTGCCAACTCCCATTTTTATGGGCACTGCTGGGAATTCGGCCAATCAATTTTCCAAAGCAATAAACCAAAGAAAATCCCAACTCTTTGTGATAGTCCTCGACAACAGCCGCACAAACTCAAGAAAAGCGACCAACTCCATTGTTGTCGTAAGTCGAGGACTGCCTGTCCTTAAAACGCTCCGTGATCGCTTTGTTCCAGACTCTTCATCTCTGGAGTTAAGACACCTCCCAGTGGAAAGAGGCAGGCAGTCCTCGAGTTATGACCTCAAATCATAACTCCCAAATCTCCGTCGCTAAGCGAGACATTTTGTTTAGTGAGTTTTTGCCTCATTTTTACGACCTTTTCTCGTCTCTGCTTGTTCAGCGGATCCCTGCAGTCGTTCACTTAGTCATTAAGCGATTTCCGGCTTCCCCGTTGACTTCGCTCATCGGAAAGTCGCCAAGGGGGGCACTGCAAACGTCATAAGTACGAGTCAGTTGCCCAGCCTCTGAATTTTGATCATGTGACCTCGGGGCTTTGACAACGGTCGTTAAGTGTGAAGTAACGGTCACTCAACGAACTATCGTAAGTTGAGGGCTAAACTGTATTACCAACCGACCGGTGGCTGTGGTCCACCCTTCCCAAAATGAACGTTCTGATCCATCCATCCATCTCTGCTAGGAGCCGTGGAGATCACCACCGGTTGGTCTCCTTGGTCTTCCTCTTAAAACGGGGGCCTCATTTTATGACCAAACCTTCCAGGTTTTCAACATTCAGAGTGTTCTCCTTGGTCTTCCTCTTAAAACGGGGGCCTCATTTTATGACCAAACCTTCCAGGTTTTCAACATTCAGAGGTGGCTTCCAACCCATCTTCTGCCTAATTTAAGCCGGGCCCGAGGTTAAATCTTCTGAAGAACCCAACTTTGAAGGTCAGATCTCTCTTTCCAGATGCCCATCCTAATTCTCTCTCTGGTGTCTCTCCTCAGATCCTCAGCCGCCTCCTTCTCTTCCTCCTCCTCCAGCCGATGGGGCAACGCCGCCACCGGCGGGATCGCTGCCTGCCTCCACCGCCCCCTGAAACGAGACCTTCTCAAGCTCTGGCAGATGCAACCGACGCCATCGTTCTTCCATGTTCTGCTCCTCCTTCTCCCGGCTTCTCTTTTCCCCCCCACCCCTCTGCGTCGCCCGACCCACAACTCCCATGGTTTTGGGATGGGGGGCGGCCATAACTCTCTGGGTGGTCCTTCTGGCCCAGAGTTGGCACATCGTTGGTGCTTCGGTCTCCTGGCCACCAAGGGTTTCCAGCATCCTCAAAAGAGTTGGTTGAGGTCTCCTGCGGTCGGGGGTTGGGTCAGTGGGTGAGGCCAAGAACCAAGATGGACCACCTTGGTCCCGTGAACCAGAGGAGAGAAAGGAAGGGTTCCCCGTAGCTTCAAGATGACAATGCTTCTAGGAGATGTCTCCAGATCGCTTCTTCCAGGTGAACAAGTTCTCCAGAATTATCGCTCTTCCTCTTTCACGCCTTCTCCTTCACCTGGGGGACGGGGGACGCCGCATTCTCCCTTCCCCACAAGTGTCAATGTAATAATCCATAGGGACCTCCCCTCCCAGTCCGCCCCCCCCACCTTTCTATGGCTCCTCCCCCTTCGTCCCACTTGCTCGACCACCCCATCACCATCCTCCACCGCCATCAGTTCTCAAAACTACCTCTTAAAACCGCTGCACTGGGCGGCGGAGGTCAAGCCAGCGAGCATGGACCCTCTTTGGGGTCCAAATCAAGCCGCCTCTCACCTTTCATAGGAACACCCCAACCTCAGCTGTACCCCAAAACCCCTGCTTACCTATGCTTGCCTCCCTTCGACCCTTAAAAAATGGAGGGGGGGGGCTGCCAACTTTGCATCGGTCCCGGACGCTCTCAGCCGCACCCAGTTGATTTCCAGCCACGCTCCCTCGATTCGTTTTAAGGGTCTGCAAGGGGTACGGACACCCTAAATCCACCTCATTCTCCCCCCCCCCTCGCCCAGGTGCGTGAAGAATTCAGCGGCCGTGTACACAACCGGGGGGTGTCCCAACCTCTCCCCTTATTTGAGGAAGGATCCGGTCCCCTTTTCAAAGGCCCCGCTGGAATCTCGTCCCGCGCAATCCCCCGTTCCTCATTACCTCGGGAGAGGACCGGGAGGATTGCGATTCTCAACATCCCGTGCGCACTCCCCGCCCTTCCTTACCCTTGGGAATTGTGGTTTCCGACATGGGTCTCCCACGTGCACCCCCCCACCCCCTCCTTACCTTGTGGTCCTCAAGAATGGGTCCTTTTTGACGGATCGCCTCCGAGTCTTTTTTTTTTAAGCGAGAATTTTGATTGTAACAGATTTGTAAAACTTGAGAGGTTTTCTCTCTCTTCTCTCGTTCTCGTTCTCTCTCTCTCTCTCTCTCTCCCTCTCTCTCTCCTTGTTTTTTTAACTCGACTAGTGACCGGATCCTGCTGCGTTACGTATGTGTGGGGAAATATTAACGGGTGTTTCGGTACGCATGAGAAAGAGAAGATGTCTTTTTTTTTTCTTTCCCTTTGGGGTCGGGTGGTTTTTTTGTTTTGGCTCCGGTTTCTTTGTGTGGGGGGGGGGGGGACTTTGATTCTTGTAGCACAAATGTCTCAATTTTTGTGACTTTTAGAATAAAAAAAAAATGGGTTTTTTTAAGCAACTCGGCGTGTCGTCGGTTTGTTTGTTGGTCGGGCAGGTAGTCCTCGACGTGCAAATCACAACGGAGCCCCACATTAGGAATGCTTGCTTTAGATTTACCCCCAAAATGTCCCGTTGCCAAGCGAGACAATTGTGAGGTCAATTTTGCTCCATTGCTCACCGCCGTTAAGCGAATCGCTGCAGATCTTAAGTTAGTAACCGGCACTTTACTTGAATCCGGATTCCCCATTGACTTTGCCGGTCCGAAGTTGACCCCCCCCCCCCCAGGACACTGTAACCGTCATACATCTGAGTTGGTTGCCAAACGGCCGAATTGGTATCGCGTGACCGCGAGGGTGCTGCGACGGTCGTAAGTGTGAACAAGGGTCGTAAGTCATTTTTTTCAGTGCCGTCGTAAGTCCAAATGGTGACCCCGCAACGGAGGGAGGTGGAGAGAACATGAATTCACTGAGTCCTCGACTTACAACTTGTTCACTTCGTGACTGAAATTGCAAGAGCGCCGAAAACGAGGGACTCGATGGCCATTTTCACGCTGAACGACCGTCGCACCGTCCCCCGTGGTCACGGGATCCGAATTCGAACTCTTGGCAACGGGCCCGCGTTTAGGACGGTCGCCACGTCCGGGATGGGTGTGTGTGTGTGTGTGTGTGTGTGTCAGGCAGATTCCTCCTTTTGCGACCTTCGAACCTGCACAGTCCACGAGGAAGCTGGATTCACCTAACGACCGGCTAACAACTCCTGCAAGGACTCGCTTAACGACCGCGGCAGGGAAGAAACGGTCCTCGGCCTGCCTTGGCACGGTCGTTAAGCGAATCACCGAGTGGCGCCTAGCCACGGACATTGTGGGCTCCGTTATGGTCGTAAGTCGAGGACTGCCTGAATTCAGACCCACCCCCCCCCGATCTCTAGAAACAGTGGGTTCTCCCTTCAAGTTGCGCCCTTAGCCACGGCTTTGCACAATGTCCTTCCTGACCGTATCCGACAATCTGCCTAGCCAGTCCTTAAACAAATCGGGAGAAAGGAACACATATAGATGACCTTCCCGGCCTCCGGGTGCCCACCAAGGAGGGTCTGTCTGATGTGCAAAGCAATGATGGCTACTTGGGACCCTCGTCTCGTGGTAGAAAATTGCTTTTATTTATATGTCATACACATCTATATTTTATATCTATATTGATAAACTAGATGGGTAGGTAGGTGGATAACATAGATAGATAGATAGATAGATAGATAGATAGATAGATAGATAGATAGATAGATAGATAGATAGATGGATGGATGGATGGATGGATGGATGGATGGATGGATGGATGGATGGATGGATAGAGAAAAACATGATAGATGATAGAGAAAGAGAAATAAACAGAAAAGCAGATGATAGAGAAAAACGATAGATGATAGAGAAAGAGATAAATGGAAAAGCAGATAGATAGATAGATAGATAGATAGATAGATAGATAGATAGATGATAGAGCAAAACGGATGATAGATGATAGAGAGATAAATGGAAAAGCAGATGATAGATAGAGATTAGATAGATAGATAGATAGATAGATAGATAGATAGATAGATAGATAGATAGATAGATAGATAGAGAAAAACGGATGATAGATGATGTAGAAAGAAATGAAAAAGCAGATGATAGATAGAGGATAGATAGATAGATAGATAGATAGATAGATAGAGGAAAGGAAAGGAAAGGAAAGGAAAAAATAGATGACGAATGGAGATAGGAAAGGAAAAAATGGAGATAGGAAAGGAAAGAAAAGATGGAGATTGGAAACAAAATGGATGGATGGATGGATGGATAGATGGAGATAGGAAAGGAAAGGAAAAAAATAGATGATGGATGGAGACAGACACAGATTGGATGGATGGAAATGATGGAGATAGGAAAAAAATGGACGTAGTTAGAGACATAAAGAAAAAATGGGGATAGAGATAGGTAGATTTAAAAAAAAGATGGAGAGAGAAAAAAGATGGAAGATAAAGATGGATGGAGGTAGGAAAGAAAGGAAAAAAGATGGAGATAGGAAAAAGAAAATAGATGATGGATGGAGATAGATAATGGAGATAGGAAAGGAGAAAAAAATAGATGATGGATGGAGAGATAGATTGGATGGATGGAAAGATGATGGAGATAGGAAAGAAAAAATGGTTGTAGTTAGAGACAAAGAAAAAATGATGGGGGATACAGATAGGTAGATTTAAAAAAAAGATGGAGAGAGAGAAGAAAGATGAAGATAAAGATGGACGGACAGGAAAGAAGGATGGATGGAGATAGGAAAGAAAGAAAAAAAAATAGATGATGGATGGAGATAGACAGACAGAGAGGTAGGTAAAATTCGCCACCGTTCCATGTTACCATGGCAACTGGGAAAAAATAGAGGCTCTGGACCGTTCTTCACACTTAGCCACCTTGGCACCATCCCCAGCATCCCGTGATCGAAATTCAGAAGCTGGGCCGCTGACTCACATTTACGACGGTCGTAGCGTCCCGGGGTGGAGCGGGGGGCGGGGGTCCCCTGATCCTCCTTTTGCGACCTTCGGAGGAGGATCGTTGGAAGGTCACAACACGTAAGGTCTTCACAACCGAAATCTTTCCTGGGATATATACGGATTGCACAAAGTCCCTGACTTACGACGGTCTGCTTAGTGACTGTTCCCTAGGTACAACGGCGCTGGAAAAAAGGGACTTAACGGCTGTTTCTCACAGCTACGAGGGTTCGTAGCGTCCCCCAGAATCCACGCGATCAAAATGGAGAGGCTGGGCACCTGGTTCATACTTAACGACGGTCGCAGTGTCCCGAGGTCACGTGATCCTCCTTTGGCAACGTTCGCACGAGCAAAACCAACCCGATTTGCTTAACAACCGTGTCACATTTAACGACTGCAGTGATTCACTTAGCGGTCGTAAAACGGGGCAACCTTCACTGAACAAACGTCTCACACAACGACGGAAATTGGGGGCTCCTTTGTGGGTCGTAAGGGAAGGACTAGCCACATTCTTTTTTTTCTATTAAGCAGCCCGTAGTTCAATACACACAATTTCCTTGTTTTGCGTTAAGCCGACACAAAATCCGGTTTTATGACAACGCAACTTCCATTTTTTGCAGTAAGCCACAAAAAAAATCAGTTTTGACATTCAGAATTTCCTTTTTTTTTTTTTCTAATAAGCCACAAAAAATCCAGTTTAACAATTTCCTCTTTTTTTTTGCATTAAGGAAACAAAATCCACTTTAACACACACAATTTCCTTTTTTTTTTTTGCAATAAGCCACAAAAAATCCATAATTTAACTCAATTTTCTTTCTTTTTTCTTGCGCTACGCCACAAAAACCCAGTTTTAGCACACTCAATTTCCTTTTTTTTTCCCATTAAGCCACAAAAACCCGGTTGTAACACACACACAATTTCCTTTTTTTTTTGCAATAAGCCACAAAAAATCCAGTTTAACAAACAATTTCCTCTTTTTTTGCATTAAGGAAAGAAAATCCACTTTAACACACACAATTTCCTTTTTTTTGCATTAAGCCACAAAAAATCCATAATTTAACTCAATTTTCTTTTCTTTTTTCTTGCGCTAAGCCACAAATACCCAGTTTTAGCACAAACAATTTCCTTTTTTTTTATATTAAGCCACAAAAACCCAGTTGTAACACACACACAATTTCCCTTTTTTTTTTGCATTAAGCCACAAAAAATCCATAACTGAACTCAAATTTCCTTTTTTTTTTCTTTTGGCATTAAGCCACCAAAACCCAGTTTTAACGCACTTTTTTTGCATTTTGAAGAAAAACAAAATCGTTTTAAAGCACAATGTCCTTTTTTCATTAAAAAAAAAAATAACCCCCCCCAAAAATTCAGACTTTTTTGCATTTTTTTTCCCATTAAAACTTGGTGGGGTTTTTTTGCTTTAAAAACACTAAAGGCGATTTAGCTCCTCTCCTTTCGTAAATCCCACTCCTGTCAAGCCGGTTTCCGGGTTTTCCTACACACACACAGACACACACACACACACACACACAAAGACACAAACTCCTGTTTCAGCCTTCCCAATCCAGATGCCGTGGCACTACAACTCCCAGCGTCCTCAGCCAGGAGGGCCTGTCAAGTCGCATGGCTGGAGGATGCTGCAGGTGTATGCTCATCTACTCTGTATGTGTGTGTGTGTTCAAGGTGATTTTGTGCGTCCGTGTGTGTGTGTTTGTGTGCCTGCAATGATGGACTGATGCCTAGTGGAAACCCGCTTTGCACTCTCAGCTAAGCCAAACCCCACCAGACCAGCGTTTCGATGAAGGATCATCCTCGGGAAGCAGAAGGATCCTGGCAATCCTCCCGATTCCCGGTGGATTCCTTCCAAAATTGATCCAATCCTTCTGGGCCGAAGGAAAGAGGGGGGGGGGATTCCCGTCGCTCTCCCTGTCCAAGCAGGATCTGATCCGGAACTGATCTGTTTCCTGCCTGAGCAGGGGGTTGGACTAGATGACCTCCCGGGTCCCTTCCAACTTTACTATTATGATTATCGAGTCCGACCCCCTGCTCAAGCAGGAGATCCTTACAGAATCATAGAAGCGCAGAGTTGGAAGGGAGCTTGGAGGTCATCCAGTTCATCCCCCTGCTCAAGCAGCAGACCCTATAAGATAGTCCTCGACTTACAACGGTCCGTTTACTGACCGTTCCAATTACCACGGCACAGAAAAATTTGACTTGCGACCGTTTTTCACAGTTACGACCGTCGCAGCGTCTCCCGTATTATTATTATTATTATTATTATTATTATTATTATTATTATTATTATTATTATTATTATTATTATTATTATTACTATTATTATTATTATTATATTATTATTATTATTATTACTATTACTATTACTATTATTACTATTATTATTATTTCTTTTTTTTTTTTGCAACCACCCAGTTTGCTTCTTCCCGCTCTCGAACGGCTCCCCGAGAACCTGGCTAGGAAAGGACCCACCCACCCACCCACCCACCCACCCCCACACACACACTTACCCAGAATCCCCCAAAGTCAAGGGGTTCCCCCAAACGAGCAACAGATCCTGGCTAGGAAAGCCCACCCCCTCAGAAGCCCCCCAAAATCAAGGGCTACCCCAAGCGATCAACCGCCAAACTTCTTCTCTGCGGGTTGCTCTAAAGCAGGGGTAGGCAACCACGGCTCTTTCATGACTCATGGACTTCAACTCCCAGAATTCCTGAGTCATAGCTGACTCAGGAATTCTGGGAGTTGAAGTCCATGAGTCATAAAAGAGCCGGGGTTGCCTACCACTCCTCTAAGGAAACCCAAGAATTGGGGGCTCCGTAGAGCTCGGTCTTAATTCAACGGCGGGACTTGCAACTCATCCTCGACTTACGACGGGGTGTGTGTGTGTGTGTGTGTGTGTGTGTGTGTGTGTGTGTGGAAAGGAAGGCTCCATCGGGCCTGGCAGCTCTGCAAGCTCGGGAGGTGGCGGGGGATTGCAAAGGCGGAGGCAGCCCAGAATCATGGGCTATGGAGTTGCTCCTCCCTCTCACACCCGCCCCCCCCCGCCGCCCCGTTCCTCCCTTGGAGAACTGACACGGCTGCCCTGTCCTGGGACAAGCTAACAACGTTCTTTCTGGACCTGAGCGGCTTTGAACTCCCAAAATCCCCTCTTAACGCAGGCCGGCTGGGGGATTCTGGGAGTGGAAGTCCTCCCCTCTTAACGCAGGCCGGCTGGGGGATTCTGGGAGTGGAAGTCCTCCCCTCTTAAAGCATGCTGGCTGGGGGATTCTGGGAGTGGAAGTCCATCCCTCTTAAAGCAGGCCGGCTGGGGGATTCTGGGAGTGGAAGTTTTCCCCTCTTAATGCCAGCTGGGGGATTCTGGGAGTGGAAGTCTACCCCTCTTAACGCATGCCGGCTGGGGGATTCTGGGAGTGGAAGTCCTCCCCTCTTAAAGCATGCTGGCTGGGGGATTCTGGGAGTTGATGTCCTCCCCTCTTAACGCATGCCAGCTAGGGGATTCTGGGAGTGGAAGTCCTCCCCTCTTAAAGCATGGCTGGCTGGGGAATTCTGGGAGTGGAAATCCTCCCCTCTTAAAGCAGGCCAGCTGGGGGATTCTGGGAGTGGAAGTCCTCCCCTCTTAAAGCAGGCCGGCTGGGGGATTCTGGGAGTTGAAGTCCTCCCCTCTTAAAGCATGGCGGCTGGGGGATTCTGGGAGTGGAAGTCCTCCCCTCTTAATGCCAGCTGGGGGATTCTGGGAGTAGAAGCCCACCCCTCTTAACGCATGGCCGGCTGGGGGATTCTGGGAGTGGAAGTCCTCTCCTCTTAACGCATGCCGGCTGGGGGATTCTGGGAGTGGAAGTCCTCTCCTCTTAACGCATGCCGGCTGGGGGATTCTGGGAGTGGAAGTCCTCTCCTCTTAAAGCACACCGGCTGGGGGATTCCGGGATCCAAGTCAGCCCTCTTTATCTGGGAGCTGAAGTCCGCACACAGACAAACCCACACACACCCCACCCCTTCAATCGTGCCGGCTGGGGGATTCTGGGAGTTGAAGTCCGCTCGAGATTTAACCCAGAATCGCAAGCAGCCGACTTCGCCCTAGACCTCAAACCCCCCACCCACCCACCCCCCAAAAGGCTGAAGGCCCAAATCAAGTCCCAGCCGCAATCCACCCACGGATCCACCCAGGCCGGACGCTACTCTTGCTCGCAATCCGAATAGTCCCCTGCCTTCCATTCTTGGACTGGAGATCTCTGCCTTTGGATCCATTACTTTGGGATGGGTTGAGTTCGGGGCGGGGTGGCGGGTGTGAGTTTCCTCCTGAAACCCCCCCACCCCAAAAAATCAAGCGTTTCACGTGTACGGCTGTTGTTCCCGGGGTGGTCTGCTCTACACACACACACCCTCCACCCCTTCAGCCCGGAAGGGATACCGTGCAGCCCCCTGCTGCAGGTGAAGGGACTCCAAGGCCCATAAATCGTGGGCACACCGTCACTGGAGCTGTGTTAAGAAGAGACCAGACAGTCCCCTGTCTGAAATGGGATAGGCGCTGCTGCTCGAGGGGGGGGGCTGGACTAGAAGACCTCCGAGATCCCTTCCAGCTTCTATTCTATTCTATTCTATTCTATTCTATTCTATTCTATTCTATTCTATTCTATTCTATTCTATTCTATTCTATTCCATTCCATATTTTCTATTCTATTCTATTCCAATCCATTCTATTCCATTCCATATTTTCCATTCCATTCTATTCCATTCCATATTTTCTATTCTATTCCATTCCATTCTACTCCATTCCATATTTTCTATTCTATTCTATTCTATTCTATTCTATTCTGTTCCATTCCATTCAACTCCATTCCATATTTTTTATTCTATTCTATTCCAATCCATTCCATTCGATTCCATTCCATATTTTCTATTCTATTTTCTATTCCATTCCATTCCATTCTACTCCATTCCATATTTTCTATTCTATTCTATTCTATTCTATTCTATTCTATTCTATTCTATTCTATTCTATTCTATTCTATTCTATTCTATTCCATTCCATTCCATATTTTCTATTCTATTCTATCCCAATCCATTCCATTAAATTCCATTCCATATTTTCTATTCTATTCTATTCCATTCTACTCCATTCCATATTTTCTATTCTATTCTATTCTATTCCAATCCATTCCATTAAATTCCATTCCATATTTTCTATTCTATTCTATTCCATTCTACTCCATTCCATATTTTCTATTCTATTCTATTCCAATCCATTCTATTCCATTCCATATTTTCTATTCTATTCCATTCCATTCCATTCTATTCCATTCCATATTTTCTATTCTATTCCATTCCATTCTACTCCATTCCATATTTTCTATTCTATTCTACTCTATTCTGTTCCATTCCATTCCACTCCATTCCATATTTTTTATTCTATTCTATTCCAATCCATTCCATTCGATTCCATTCCATATTTTCTATTCTATTCCATTCCATTCCATTCCATTCCATTCCATATTTTCTATTCTATTTTCTATTCCATTCCATTCCATTCTACTCCATTCCATATTTTCTATTCTATTCCATTCTATTCTATTCTATTCTATTCTATTCTATTCTATTCTATTCTATTCTATTCTATTCTATTCTTATTCCATTCCATATTTTCTATTCTATTCTATTCTATTCTAACCCCCCCACACACGGACACACACCCTTCCTCTTTCTGCTTCCGGGCTGCTCCGTGCTCAGATTCGCACATTTGCAAAGGGTGCAGTTGTGGCAATCCCGGAGAACAACGGGATCCCCCTTTTTACACCCTCTGCAGATGAAGGAGGAAGAATCTACTCACTTCAGGTTTTTTTGCAGGGTCCGAGGTGATTATTATTATTTTTTTAGGACTTCAAAAGCAAAAGAAACATTCCTTTCAGGCCTGACTTGAGAAATTCTATTTTATTCCATCCTAGCCTAGCCTAGTCTATTCTAATTCTGTTCTATTCTATTCTAATTTTGTTCTATTCCATTCTATATTCCATTCTATTCGATTCCATTCCATTCCATATTTTCTATTCTATTCTATTCTATTCTATTCTGTTCTATTCTATTCTATTCTATTCTATTCTATTCTATTCCATTCCATATTTTCTATTCTATTCTATCCCAATCCATTCCATTAAATTCCATTCCATATTTTCTATTCTATTCTATTCCATTCTACTCCATTCCATATTTTCTATTCTATTTTCTATTCCATTCCATTCCATTCTACTCCATTCCATATTTTCTATTCTATTCTATTCTATTCTATTCTATTCTATTCTATTCTATTCTATTCTATTCCATTCCATTCCATTCCATTATTCTATTCTATTCTATTCTATTCTATTCTATTCTATTCTATTCTATTCTATTCTATTCTATTCTATTCTATTCTATTCTATTCTATTCTATTCTTATTCCATTCCATATTTTCTATTCTATTCTATCTGAATCCATTCCATTAAATTCCATTCCATATTTTCTATTCTATTCTATTCTATTCCATTCTACTCCATTCCATATTTTCTATTCTATTCTATTCTATTCCAATCCATATTTTCTATTCTATTCTATTCCATTCCATTCTACTCCATTCCATATTTTCTATTCTATTGTATTCTATTGTATTCTATTCTACTCTATTCTGTTCTATTCTATTTTTATTTTGATTATTCTATTCTGTTCTGTTCTATTCTATTCTCAATAAAGATTCTATTCTATTGTATTCTATTCTATTCCATATTTTCTATTCTATTCTATTCTATTCTATTCTATTCTATTCTATTCTATTCTATTCTATTCTATTCTATTCTATTCTATTCTATTCTATATTTCTATTCTATTCTATTCTATTCTATTTCCGTTCCACATTTTCTATTCTATTCTATTCTCTTCTATTCTGCATTCTTTTTCTATTTTTATCCTATCCCATCCCATCCCATCCTATATTCTACTCTATTCTATACTCTGTTCTGTTCTAGGCTATTATTTCTATTCTATTCTATTAATTCTAATTCTAATTCTAATTCTATTCTATTCTAATGCCATTATTCTACTCTCTCCTATATCTCTATTCTATTCTATTCTATTCCATTCTAATTAATCATCCTCTATTCTGTCTCCTGCTGGCCGGGATGATGGGCTTGGGTGGGGCTGCTGCTGCTGCTGCTTCTGCAGCCACTGCGGGGCGGGTGTGTCTCTCTCTTTGTGTCTGTGTGTGTGTGTGTGTGTGTGTGTGTGTGTGTGTATCTCTCCTCTCTCTCTCTCTCTCTCTCTCTCTCTCTCTCTCTCTCTCTCTCTCTCTCTCTCTCTCTCTCTCACTACTCCTCCCCCCCTCCCCTTCCCCAAGCGCCGCCCCCTCCCCCTCCTCCTCCTCCTCTCCACCTCCTCCTCCTCCTCCTCCTCCTCCCCCCTCCCTCCCCCCGCCCAGTTCCGTCGTTCGGCTGGCTGGCCGCACTCGGCGCTGGGTGCTGGGAGGAGGCGAGGGCGGCCGCGGACGATGGGCCGCGGGCGGGGGGGCTCCTGATCCGGAGGAGGGGCGGGGTGGGGGCGGGGGGTCGTTTGGGCCAGGGGGCTGCGGTCGCTGGGTCGGCGGAGGAGCCCGGCTGGGGATGATGGGGCCGCCCCCCGCCGCCCCCCGGCTGGCCCTGCTGGCGCTGCTGCTGGCGGGTAGGTGGCTGGTTCGGGGGTGGGTGGGAGGGGGGGTTTGTCCCCCAAGACCCCTTCCCCAAATTGGGTTAGGGCCGGTCAAAGAAACCGGGCTGGGGGTGGGGGTCTTCGGCTCCAAGGCGGGCTGGGGTTGTGTGTCTGTCTGTGTGTGTGTGTGTGTGTGTGTGTGTGTGTAACTGGGCGGGGGGGGTGGGTGGGGGTAGGGTCGGGGAGAGGAGGGGGAGGGGGCGGCGGGGTCTGGTCAGCCGGAGACACGTGTCTCCCCCTTCACACCCCATCCCGACGTTCGCCCAACCAGCCCATCATCATCATCATCATCATCATCATCTCATCCTTGGGGAGGGGGCGCCGGGGTCTGGTCAGCCCGGAGACACGTGTCTCTCCCCCCCACCCCATCCCGACGTTCGCCCACCCCGCCCATCATCATCATCATCATCATCATCATCATCCTGGGGCGCTGCCTTTGGGGAGGGGGCGCCGGGGTCTGCTCAGCCCGGAGACACGTGTCTCCTCCCCCCTCCACCCCATCCCGACGTTCGCCCACCCACCCCCCACCCAGCCCATCATCATCCTCATCCTCATCCTGGGGCGCTGCCTTTGGGGAGGGGGCGCCGGGGTCTGCTCAGCCCGGAGACACGTGTCTCTCCCCCACCCCACCCCATCCCGACGTTCGCCCACCCACCCCCTACCCAGCCCATCATCATCATCATCATCATCATCATCATCATCCTCATCCTGGGGCGCTGCCTTTGGGGAGGGGGCGCCGGGGTCTCGTCAGCCCGGAGATACGTGTCTCCTCCCCCCACCCCATCCCGACGTTCGCCCCACCCAGCCCCCCACCCAGCCCATTATCATCATCATCATCCTCATCCTGGGGCGCTGCCTTTGGGAGAGGGGCGCCGGGGTCTGGTCAGCCCCGGAGACACGTGTCTCCTCCCCCCCCCACCCCATCCCGACGTTCGCCCACCCACCCCCCCACCCAGCCCATCATCATCATCATCCTGGGGCGCTGCCTTTGGGGAGGGGGCGCGCTGGCCGGAGAGGGAAGGGGGGCGGGTATGGCGGCACGAACCCCCCCTCCCCTCCCTCTCCCACCAGACCCGGTTCAACCCTCTGTGTGTTTGTGTGTGTGTGGCATGTTTGTGTGTGTGAGAAAAAGGGGGCCGGGGTCTGGTCGGATGGCGGGAGGGGTCCCCCAGCCGTCCATCAGCTAGGCGGGATGTCGCTTGAGGCTTCCCGCGCGTGGAAAGGGGGTCTTGTGTGTTTGTGTGTGTGTGTCTGTGAGTGTGTGTAGTTTCCCCGGGGACGCAAACCCGGCTCTGTGTGTGTGTGTGTGTGTGTGTGTGGTTTTCCCGGGGACGCAGACCCGGGGTGGGAGTGTGTGTGTGTGTGTGTGGTTTTCCCGGGGACGCAAACCCGGGGTGGGAGAATGTGTGTGTGTGTGTGTGTGTGTGTGGTTTTCCCGGGGACGCAAACCGGGGTGTGTGTGTGTAGTTTTCCCCGGGGACGGAAACCCGGGCTCTGTGTCTGTGTCTGTGTGTCTGTGTCTGTGTGTGTGTGTCTGTGTGTGTGTGTAGTTTTCCCGGGGACCCAAACCCGGGCTGTGGGTGTGTGTTTGTGGTTTTCCCGGGGACGCAAAACCCGGGCTCTGTGTGTGTGTGTGTGTGTGTGTGTGTGTGTGGTTTTCCCGGGGACGCAGACCCGGGGTGGGAGTGTGTGTGTGTGTGTGTGGTTTTCCCGGGGACGCAAACCCGGGGTGGGAGAATGTGTGTGTGTGTGTGTGTGTGTGTGTGTGGTTTTCCCGGGACGCAAACCCGGGGTGTGTGTGTGTAGTTTTCCCGGGGACGGAAACCCGGGGTGTGTGTGTGTAGTTTTCCCGGGGACGGAAACCCAGGCTCTGTGTCTGTGTCTGTGTGTCTGTGTCTGTGTGTGTGTGTCTGTGTGTGTGTGTAGTTTTCCCGGGGACCCAAACCCGGGCTGTGGGTGTGTGTTTGTGGTTTTCCCGGGGACGCAAACCCGGGCTGTGTGTGTGTGTTTGTGTTTGTGTGTGTGTGTGGTTTTCCCGGGGACGCAAACCCGGGCTGTGTGTGTGTGTGTGTGTGTGTGTGTGTGGTTTTCCCGGGACGCAAACCCGGGGTCTGTGTGTGTGTGTGTGTGTGTGTGTGTGTGTAGTTTTCCCGGGGATGCAAACCCGGGCTCTGTGTGTATGTGTGTGTGTGGTTTTCCCGGGGACGCAAACCCGGGGTGGGAGGGTGTGTGTGTGTGTGTGTGTGTTTGTGTGTGTGTGTAGAGGGGGGGGTTCGTCTTGGCCTCCCCAGCCCAACCCCTTCCCCAGCCTAACCTCCCCCCACCCTCGCCAGCCTGCTCTTTCTCCAACGGCCCGGACTACCGACCCCATCCTCCCCAGCCCGGCTGGTTCAATACGTAAGGGGATTAGCGGGGTGTGTTTGTGTGTGTGTGTGTGTGTGTGTGTTTCCTTCCCTCTTTCGGAATTAGAGGGAGGGGACGAGGGGGAGGGGGGGGTCTCCCTCCTCCTCCTCCTCCTCCTCCCCCTCCCCCTCCCCCCAGGAACGGGGTAACGATGGGGTTCCTGGCCATGTGCAGAGAAAAAAAAATTTTCCCAGCCTGCCCCGCCCTAACACACACACACACACACACACACACACACACACACACACACACACACACACACACACACAAACCCCTTTCCTTCTCCCCCCTCCCCCGGGTTTATTTTTTTTTTGTGGGCGGGGGGGTCAATCTTGGGGAGGGGTTCCCCCGGCGCCCCCTCCTCTCCCGAACCCCCCCCCCGCCCAGTTACACACACACACACACACACACACACACACACACACACACACACAAAACCATCCCCGAAACTGCCCCTTGCCCCCCCCCGCCTTTTTCCTCTGGTTTTTTTTTCCTTCCTTCCTTCCTTCCTTCCTTCCTTCCTTCCTTCCTTCCTTCCTTCCCACCTTCTCTTCCATTCTTTCCCTTCCTTTCTTCTTCCCTTCTTTCCCCCACCCCCTCCCTCTTTCCCTTTCTCGGCTCTTCCCTTCTTCCTTCCTTCCTTCCTTCCCCCTCTCTTCCCTCCCTCCTTCCTTCTTTCCGCCCTTCCTTCCCTCCCTCCCCCCTCCTTTTTATTTCTTCTTCCCCGCCTTTCTCTTTCCCTCCTTCTTCCTTTTCTCCCCACTTGGCTTCTCCCTTCCTCCCTCCCTCCTCCCTCCCTTCCTTCCTGCCTGCCTGCCTGCCTGCCTTCCCTTCCCTCTCTCCTCTTCCGTTTTTTTCCTCCCTTCGTTTTTCCTCCCTCTCTTCCTCCCTCCCTCCTTCCTCCCCTCCCCTTTCCTTCCTTCCTCCTTCCCCTCCCTCCCTCCCTCCCTCCCCTCTCCCCCTCTTCCATTTTCTTCCCTCAATCCCTCCCTCCCTCCTTCCTTCCCCACAACCTCTCTTCCTCTCCTCTTCCCTCTTCCCTGCCTCCTACCCACCTTCCTTGCCTCCATCCTGCTCTTGTCCTCTTCCATTTCCTTCCTTTCCTCCTTCCTTCCTTTCTCCCACCTTCTTTTCCTTCCTACCTCCTTCCCTCCTTTCCTTCCTTTCTTTATTCCTCCCTTCCATCCTTCCTTTCTCTTCCCTCCTTCCTTTCCTCCCTCCTTCCTTCCTTCCTCCCTCCCTCTCTCCCTCCTTTCATTCCTTCCTTTATTCCTTCCATCCTTCCCTTCTGCCTCCTCCTTCTTCCTTCCTCCCTCCCTTCCTTCCTTTCTCCCACCTTCCTTTCCTCCCTCCTTTCCTTCCTTCTCTCCTTTCCTTCCTTCCTTCCTCTCCCACCTTTCTTCTTTCCTTCCTTCCTTCCTTCCTTCCATCCTTCCTTCCTTCCTTTCTCCCTCCTTTCCTTCTTCCTCCTTCCCTCCCTCCCTCCCACCTTCCTTCGGTCCTTGCTTCCACCCTTCCTTCCTTCCTCTCCCACCTTCCTTCCTTCCTTCCTTCCTTCCTTCCTTCCTTCCTTCCTTCCTTCCTTCCTTCCTTCCTTCCTTCCTTCCTTCCTTCTTTTTCCCTTCCATCCTTCCTTCCTTCCTTTCCCAGTCACACCCGCTGGGAATTCCTCCTTTTTTTACTACGCTACAAAGGCAGCCCAGAGGATCACAAGGATGAATCCGGCTGCTTTTTTGCCTCGATCCGGCGCCCCCCACGCACGGAGGGGGGAAAAAGAGGAGGCGGGGTTTTACCCCCCCCCCCCGACACACACAATCCTCTCTCTTCCTGGGAAAGCCCACTGGGGTTCCGGGGTGTGTGTGTGTGGTGTGGGGAGTGTCGGAGGCGTGTATGTGTTCATGTGTGTAACTCAAGAAGGCCTCGGAGCTGGGGAGGCAGCGTGCGAGAAAGCCTTCAGACGTGTCCCCTTTCCTTCCTTGCAGCCTCCGAGCCCCGTCCGAGTTTCCCGGGGGACCCCGAAACCGGGGGACCCCTCTGGCGAAGCAGCCAAGCGAGCCCGCTTTTCCGCAGCCAGGCCGCCACGAGAGAGCGTACGGCGGCCGACAGGGAGACCCCCGCTCCGGAAAGCAACGTCTCCACCGGAGGACCCTCCCCTTTGCCGAAGGAGTCCCAGCTGGCGCCCCCCGCTTTGCCGCCCCACGCGGATCCGGCCACCCATCCGGAATCCTCCCCGCCGGGGAAGAAGCGGAAAACGGGCCGGTTCTCTCCCGGCGGACGGCCCGGGAGATGGCGTGGAGGGATTCGCCCTCGGAACCCGGCGGCGACGCTTCCTCGGCCTCCCCACGCGCGGCCTCACCTAGCCGGGTGGAAGACGGCACCTGGCGGCTTTTCGACCGGGGCAAAGGCGGGCCGGGTAGCCAAGAAGACGTGGGCAGCGGGGACCCCCATGCCAAGACGCCCCCCCAACCCCGGCTGGGCCACGGCGGCCCTCCCCCCGCGGGCTTTCGACCCACAGAATCGCCCGCTCGGTCACGAGGGGGACCTGCTCCTCGACCCCCGTGCCATCCACGGGCGATCCCCACCTGTCCGAGAGCCCGCCCGTCCTGGAGCAGGAAGAAGTCTGGGGGGTTCCCTCCCAGCCGTTCCCCCGTGGGTCTGTCCGAGACGGAGGCTCCCCGCTCCGTGGCACCCCCTGGCCTGAAGTCCACGCCGACCCCCAAGCCCTCCCCCGACCCACGGGCCTTGGAGATTGTCGACGTTGACTACTACGACCTCTTCGACGGCGGCGCACTACGTGGGCCCGGGCCAGACTCCACCAAGGCCAAGAGCCCCGTGGACAAGGGGGTCTCGTGGCCCTTCCCGCGACCTTTACGACGAATTCAGCCCCTTTGACGAGTCCGATTTCTACCCCACCACCTCCTTCTACACCGACGGTGACGAGGGAAGAGGAGCCCGAGGAGGAAGAGGAGGAGGACGAGGAGGAGGAAGAAGAAGGCGGGCTGGCCGGCGTCGCAGAGGAAGAGAAGAAGGAAGCCCGGGCTCCCACGCCACCGCCGGCACCACCACCCACCAAATCCACCGGGCCGAGCCCACCGCCCGCCGCTTCCTCCTCCCCCCGCTGCAGACTTTTGTCGTCTCGGGGGCTACTGGACGGGCCACGCGCGGGCCGGCATCGGCCGACCCCCCAATCCCGGAGAACAGCACGGAGTGCCGCCTGGGCTACGCCCGTCACAAACGCCAGCTGCAAGTCGGTTTGCGACACCTTCCCAAGTTACTGCCACAACGGGGGGCAGTGTTACCTGGTGGAGAACCTGGGCGCCTTCTGCAGGTAAGAGGGCCGTGGGGGGCAGTCCAGGGGTGGGGCTAGGTGTGGGGGGGATCCCTCTGGGCTTCCAGATTTGGGGGGGGTTCAGATTTTCAAGGGGTTGAGTCAGGGAAGCCATTTCCCCCCCCCCCCCTGCCTCCTTGAATCGGAGAAGCCAGGTGGGGTGTCTTAGAATCAGAATAACCGAGTTGGAAGGGATCTTGGGAGGTCATCTAGTCCAACCCCCTGCGCAAGCAGGAGACTCTCACAGAATCATAGAGTAAACAGAGTTGGAAGGGTTCCTCGGAGGTCATCTAGTCCAACCCCTTGCTCAAGCAGGAGATCCCTACAGAATCATAGGATAACAGAGTTGGAAGGGACCTTGGAGGTCATCCAGTCCAACCCCCCTGCTCAAGCAGGAGATCTTACAGAATCGTATTGGAAGGGACCCTGGAGGTCATCCAGTCCAACCCCCCTGCTCAAGCAGGAGATCTGACAGAATCGTATTGGAAGGGACCTTGGAGGTCATCTAGTCCAACCCCCCTGCTCAAGCAGGAGATCTGACAGAATCGTATTGGAAGGGATCTTGTAGGTCATCTAGTCCCACCCCTTGCTCAAGCAGGAGATCCTTACAGAATCATAGGATAACAGAGTTGGAAGGGACCTTGGAGGTCATCTAGTCCAACCCCCCCACTGCCCAAAGAGGGGGTCTTTGAGAGCTAGTTTTCCACTTGCGGGGAACAGCTAGCAGGGAAAGGGGGATTTTTGCCCCCTTCTCTGGCCTCCCCAAATGGCCCCCTCCCCTGTCACGCGTGTATATTTGCACGCCTGTTTGGATCCCGGGTAGATGGCCGTGGAAGCAGTGCAGACGACACCCCCCCCAAGCAGCAAAGACAGAGGGGGGGGGGAGAAGAGAGAGAATGGGAGAGGAGAAAAAAGAAAGAGACTGAGGGAGCGAAAGCCAAAGGGAGCGAAAGGGAGAAAGAGGGAGAGAGAGAGTGGAGAGAGGAAGAAGAAAAGAAAGGAAAAGAAAGAGAGAAGGAGAAGGAGAGAAAAGGAAGGGGAGAGAGAGGGGAGAGAGGAAGAACGAGAAAGAGAAGGAGAGAGAGAAAAACGAGACAATCAGCAAAAACCGAACGGGAGAAGGAAAAGAGAGAGGGAGAGAATTAGAGAGAGAGAGAGAGAGAGAAAGAAGGAGAGAGGGAAAGAGAAAAAGAGGGAGAGGGGAGAGCAAGAAAGAAGGAGAGAGAGAAGAAGAAAGAGAGAGAGGAGAGGGAGAGAGAAAGAGAAGGAGAGAGAAAAGCAAAAGAAACAGAACGTGAGAGAGAGAGAGAAGGAGAAATAAATGAACGAAGGAAGAAAGAAAGAAAGAAAGAAAGAAAGAAAGAAAGAAAGAAAAAGAAAGAAAGAAAAAGGAAGGAAGGAGGAAGGAAGGAAGGAAGGAAGGAAGGAAGGAAGGAAGGAAGGAAGGAAGGAAGGAAGGAAGGAAGGAAGGAAAGATTCTGTACAAATTCCTTGTGGGTCCAATTACACTTGGCCAATAATGAAG